>OY986954.1:2889271-2899271 GCA_963920595.1 Eimeria praecox
CTGCTGCAGCAGCAGCAGCAGCAGAAGCAGCAGAAAATGACAGCAGCACCAATACCTTCTTCCTGCTTCGGAATCACAACAGCAGCAGGAAGTCTACAAACATATCTTATGCTGCTCTTCTGTTCTCTGCTCTTGCTCTTCTCTATACAGCAGGAAAATTAATAAAACTAATTAATCTACAAAAGACAGCAGAGACGATACAAGCTGTCTCCTCCCTCGAAGTAAGAGAGCTGAAGGGGCTACAGACTCTAGCAGGATTGATGCAGCAACAGCTGCAGCAGCAGCAAACAGGGACTGCTGCTGCTTCAGTTGAGGATCTGCTGCAGCTGCAGCAGCTGCAGCAGCTGCAGCAAGACACGCAGCAACTGCTGCAGCAGCGAAAACACAGCAGCAAAACGTATATCCTAGCGTCTCTTGAAGGTGTAGATACACCTGAAGCAGCAGCAGCACAACAGAGACTAAGTCAAGCAATAAAGAAAAGAGACAGTTTAAAAACAGAGACAGATATTCAAGAAAGTCTTAAAAATATAACAGAGGACACAGCTCCAGTGTATCTACAGCAGCAGCAAACGATGTTGACAGCATTAGAAGCAGAAGAGAGACGCGTAGATGAGCTGCTGCTGCCTCTACGTGCTGTTGCTCCTTCGCTGCAGCAAGCGACAGACAAACAAGATAAATTAAAAATGCTGCAGCAGCAGATAAGGGACTTGAAGGCAGACATTCAGCAGCTAGAGACAGAAGCAGCAGCAGCAACAACAACAGCAGCAGCAGCAGCAGCAGCAGCAGCAGCAGGAGCCTCTCAAGAAGACCCTGGGGATGCTGCAGACGAACTGCAGCAGCAACAGCAGCAGCAGCAGATACAAGAACTGCAGCAGCAGCAGCAGCAGCTGCAGCAGCAGCAAGAACAAGAAACTCTTAAACAGCAGCAGCTTGCAGCAACAAAGGAGGCGCTGCTGAGGGAGACAGGAGAAGTTAATTTTCAGCTGTCTCTACATCAGCAGCAGCTACGTGATCTGATGGCAGCGAGCTGCAGCAAGAACCCTCAGCAGCAGCAGCAGCAGCAGCAGCAGCAACTGCAGCTTGAAGTGCAGCAGCGGCAGCAGCAGCTGGAACGAGTGCAACAGCTGCTGCAGCGCTTGCTGCTGCTAGCTACACCTGCAAAGGATATTGCTGAACAGCAGCAGCAGCAGCCTCCCCCCGAAGCAGCAGCAGCAATGCAGCAGCTGCTGCCAGATATACAGCTGCTGTTGCAGGCACAGCTGCAGCAGCAGCAGGCGAAGGCGCAGCGTAGGAATGCTACAGCAGCAGAAGCAGCAAAAGTAGTGCTGCAGCAGCAGAGACAGATAGAACGTATCCCTGATATGCTTGCTGATAGATTGTCTCTTCCTGCAGCATTTGCTGCTGCAAGACATATTGAGCTGTCTGTACACCTCAAAACATGGGATCGTATACTTAATGGAAGTACCCAGCAGCAGCAGCAGCAGCAGCAGCAGCAGCAGCAGCAGCAAGACTGGTCGAAGCAATTAAAGAAGAAGGGTACATTAAAACAAGATCTAGCAGCATCTCCAGGCTTTAGAACGTATCTATCTGTGCTGCAGAATGCATGCAGAGACACCCTAGCTATACGAAGAGCAGCAGCAGCAGCAAGAAGAGACAGGCATCACCTACTGTCTCTTGAGGGGCTACAGCAGCAGCTAGGATTAGTTGGATTGATACAGCAAGCAAGTAAGGGTATACACTCGGAGGTTGTAGAACAAGTAGCAGCATATAAGCAGCAGCAGCTGCAGGAGACAGTTATGCTGCTGCTGCAGCAGCAAAATCAATCTGAGCAGCAAGTATTAGAGCTGCTGCAGCAGATTCAAACTGCTGCAGCAGACTACCCTTCACCTCGTGGTGTCTCCGTAGCTCTCTTCCCTCATATAGCAGGCCTAATTAAGGAGACAGCAAAACAGCAACACTATTTAGAGGAGTTGATGCTGGTGCAGCGCAGCAACAACCCGCAGCAGCTGCAGCAGGAGGCTTTGAAGATGTTGCTCGAAGCTTTGGAGATAGCTAGGATCCGTAGCAGCTATACAGAGGGACAGAATCAAAAGGAGACACTAAAAGCTATAAGCAGGGCTTATATTGATGCAGCAAATGCAATACAACAAAAGGAGACAGCTTGGGAGGCATATGCAGAAGAGATAGAAGAACGGTATGTGGAACAACCCTTCAAGGAGACAGTAGACAAATATAAAAAAGAAGAACAGAGACAGTTGAGAGCTGCAGCATTAAGATTAAGATATCCTAGACCATTGGTCCTAAACATAAAAACAAACACACCAGTAGAAGAGCCAAATATATTCTCGACGAAAACACAGCAGCAGCAGCAGCAGCAGCAGCAGCAGCAGCAGAAAAAGAAACAACCGCAGCAGAAACAGAGACAGCAAAAGCAACTGCAACAGAAGCAACAGAACCAGCAGCAGCAGCAGCAGCAGCAGAAGCAGCAGCAGCAGCAGAAGCAGATATCAAGTCTTGATGATGCGGGGATGCGAGGGTACCCTGCAGCAGCTACGGTGTCTCCGTCTCCTTCTGTGTCTGAGGTGTCTCCTTTGGATACGGGATCGACTGAGCGGGGATCGAAGGAGGAGACAGCAGCAGCGAAGGACACGAAGCTAAAGGGCAGAGAGACAGCAGCAGCAGAAAAGAAGGAGACAGCAGCAGCAGCAGACAAGAAGGAGACAGCAGCAGCAGCAGAAAAGAAGGAGACAGCAGCAGCAGCAGAAAAGAAGGAGACAGCAGCAGAAACAAAACAAGGGGAGACAGGATCGATAGAAGCTCGATCAAGTTTATACTTACCCTTGGTAAATCCTATGGAAGCAGGAGCAGCAGCAGCAGCAGACACAGCAGCAGACACAGCAGCAAAGACAGCAGCAAAGACAGCAACAAAGACAGCAGCAAAGATAACAGGAACTGGGGCTGTCTCCCCTGGCAGCAGAGCACGATGGGGTTCAGCTGAGGGTGTCTTTGAAGCCCTTCTAGGGTCTGCTGCTGCTCAAGGGGCATTAGAAGAAGAAGAAGAAGAAGAAGAAGAAGAAGGAGAAGAAGAAGAAATAGAAGAAACATCAGATGAATGGATAGACGAAGAGACAGAGGAGACAACTACAGAAGATGAGAGAGAGGAGACACCTGCTGCTTCTTCCAATTCTGAGGTCCCTCTTAGCATGCAGCTTATGATAAATCTTCTTGAAGGAGACGATAAGTTGATGAGTACAGAGGTAGATCCTCCTGTCTCCTCTACATCTCCTTCCGACAGCGGCAGCAGCAGCGGCAGCAACAGCAGCAGCCCTTCCTCTGTCTCCCCTACTGCTCCTTGGGGAAGCCCTTATGTCCCCTTGGGATTGAATATGAAGGAGTTGTATGCTATGAAAGCCCCACCCAACAAAAGCAAACAACAAAAAAATCCGGGATCGGGATCGGGATCGGGATCGAGTGTGGGGTCGAGATCTAGGTTGGGATCGAGATCGGGATCAAGACCAAAGACCTCCCCTCGCACATCTCCAACTCGAGCGGGTAATGGAGGGACAGCAGCACGAGGGTCTCTTGCTGCTCTGCTGCGAAGTGATGCTGCTGGCCCGCTGCCACATCCCGATCAGTTGAATCCACCTGCTGCTGCTGCTGCTGCAGCAGCAGCAGCAGCAGCAACAGCAGCAGCACCGTACACCCAGAAGCCATCGTCTTCAGAGACAAGAAGGCCTAGCATTTCAAACGCCTCGCAGCAGCAGGCTGCTGGATCTCGAAGCCAACAGCAACAGCAACAACAACAGCAACAACAACAACAGCAGCAGCAGCAGCAGCAGCAGCAGCAGCAGCAGCAGGGTGGAAGCAAACGACCGGGACAAGCAGCAACTCCTAAGAAACGCAGCACATCTCCTCAATGGCGGCCATAAAGGAGACAGCATCAATTAGCTGTCTCCTTTCAGTATTAGATTTGTCTCTGTCTCTTTTTATCTTTTTGTCTCTTTTTATTACTTGTCTCCTTTTATTATACTTCCCCAACAAGGGAGTTGTATTTTTCATAGAAGATAAAGAATTGTTATATTATAATATTTAATTATAATATGCAATTATATATATATATATATATATTATAGTAATATAATATATAATATCAATCAATAAGTTGTTTGGTATAGATGATCAGAGCTTACAGCCAACGAGGGACTCAAGACACCGATCTCAGGACGAGGCCCCACAGCAGCAGCAGCAGCAGCAACAGCAGCAGCAGCAGCAGCAGCAGCAAGAGAAGGAGCTGCTGCTGCTGCAGTCTCTGCTTGTCTGCAGCTTCTGTTGAGGATCAAGGAGACAGAGACAAGAGGCAGTATAACAGCAAACGAGAAAGAAGCAACACAGAAACAGAGACAGACAAGAAGTGTCTCCTTTCACACCTCTCGTGTTTTATTATTAGGTGATTCTGTTCCTCTTGGCCGTCCTTCCAAACCCTAAACCCTAAACCCTAAACCCTAAACCCTAAACCCTAAACCCTAACAAAAGCAGTTATATCGATGATCTTAGCTAATCCCATATATCCCTCACATTTTTGAAGGTGTTTCTCTTGTATTTTATTTCTTACCTGCCTATACACCCCAATGCAGCGTGCTGCAGATCCCCCTGCAGCATCTCTGCAGCTTTGCTGCAGCGTTTTGTCGCCTGCTATTTTCTTGCTGCTGCAGCCTTGCTGCTGTTTGCTGCTGCTGTTTGCTGCTGCTGTCTTGCTGCTGTTTGCTGCTGCAGCACCTAGCGGCTTATGGTCTTAGTAAGCAGCTTGTGTCGCCTTCACACATATACGAGCCCTCGCATGCACAGAGACGCGAGGAAGCGTGGGGAGCTAGCAAACTAGCTAGCCAACTACCTAGCTAGCTAGCTAGCTAGCTAGCCGATTGGCCCACACGCTAGCTAGCTAGCTAGCTAGCTAGCTGGCTAGCTGGATGGCTTGCAAGCTAGCTAGCTAGCTAGCTAGCTAGCTACAGAGGGCAAAAGATGTGTGAGAGGCATTTGAAGAAGGGAGTGCCGAAGGGTTTGGCGGGCTACAGCTGCGAGGTGTCTCTAGGAGACACTCTCCAGCTAAACCCTAAACCCCCGGCTAAACCCTAAACCCTAAACCCTATTTATTTGCTTGAACACGTGAAGAAAGAAAGGAGACAGAGATCCTGCAGCCCCACTCTCCCTGTCTCTCTTTATATTTGACTGTATAGACAACAGGAGATAGATAAAAACAATCATAAGAAAAATAGTAATAATAATTAGTTTTTTATAGTAACAAAGATAGATGTAACAACACCAATAATAATAACAATAGTAATACAAATAACCGTAGTAATAGTAACAATAATAAACAATAAATAATAATTATATATATATATATATATATATATATGTATATATAGTAATAATAAATACAGATACTGTTATAATAATAATAATAATAGATAAGGATAGCGATAGCAATAGCCATAAAGGTATTACTACTATTCTTCTTCTTATTATTAATAATAATAATAGTAATAATAATAATAGTAATAATAATAATAATAATACCATTGGTAGTAGTAGTAATAATAATAGTATTAGTAATAATACTAATAGTAGTAATAATGGTAATACGAACAAGGTCAATATTAATAATATTAATATTTATATTATATTAAATATTATATTATATCATATATTATATATAACACATAATATTAATAATAATAATAATTGAAATAGCAACAAAAATAGTAAGCGGGGTGATAATAATAATAATAATTGTAAATATAGTAGTAGTAGAAATAAAAATTAATAATAATAGTAATACTAATGATAAGTAATAATTGTAATAGTAATAGTAGTAATAATATTAATAATAATAATAATAAGTAGTAGTAGTAATAGTAATAGTAATAATAATATTAATAATAATAATAATAAATAGTAGTAGTAATAGTAATAGTAATAATAATATTAATAATAATAATAAGTAGTAGTAGTAGTAATAGTAATAGTAATAATAATATTAATAATAATAATAAATAGTAGTAGTAATAGTAATAGTAACAGTAATAGTAATAGTAACAGTAATAGTAATAGTAACAGTAATAGTAATAGTAATAGTAATAGTAATAGTAATAGTAATAGTAATAGTAATAGTAATAGTAATAGTAATAGTAATAGTAGTAGTAATACTAATAGTAATAATAAATAGTAATAATAATAAATAGAAATATTAATAATAAATAGTAATAGTAATAGTAATAATTAATAATAATAATAATAATAAATAGTAGTATTAATAAAGATAAGAAATATCTATATCGCCCCTACACAAGGGGACCCCTAAACCCTAAACCCTAAACCCTAATTCTCTCTAGGCTGTAGACCCTAAACCCTAAACCCTAAACCCTAAACCCTAAACCCCTCCAGGCGTCTAACCCTCAGGGACTAGCGAGCTTTGAACACACAAACCCTCCGCAGGTTTCAGCCTCATAGAAGCGCTAAACCCTAAACCCTAAACCCTAAACCCTAAACCCTAAACCCTAAACCCTAAACCCTAAACCCTAAGTCCCTTAACCCTTAAGGCGTCTGCTCTTTGAAGCTCTACTCTCTACAGCAATGCAGGGGTTAAACCCTAAACCCTTTAAACAAGAAAACCCTAAACCCTAAACCCTAAACCCTAAACCCTAAACCCTAAACCCTAAACCCTAAACCCTAAACCTGCAGTGATGTGTGTTGCTGTAGCTTGGGGATGTTCTACATGTAAATACTAAGGAAAATATACACATTCAAAAGATTTAACTGAGGGTTTAGGGTTTAGGGTTTAGAGATTAGGGTTTAGGGTTTAGAGTGAGGTGTATATACAGCTGAAAGAGCAGCAGATCTGCCTATACACCTGAACCGCGCGCTCTGAGCACACAGGATATGTGTTGTGTATATAATTTAATTGTTTATATTATTTAAAAAAACATTAATTAAATTAATTAATTTAAATACTATTATATTTATACTTGTATTAAACTTAATATAAAATTTATAGAGAGAATATAAATATATATATCGTCACCGCCTCAGAAGCTGTAGCAGGCGCATGCATGCAGTTTATGAAGGAGGTATTACTTCATTCTTTTGTTTGTTTCTTTCTTTTGTTTATTTTTTATATTTTATTGAGATAAAGAAACACAAATAATCGCGGAAAGACTCAAAGGAGCAGCACGCAGTAGCTGTGGCTCTTTGTTAGTCTCTTACGGCTTGTTGCTGTTGTTGTTGCTGCTGCTGCTGTTGCTATTGTTGTTGCTGCTGCTGCAGCTGCAGCAGCAGCAGCTAGAAGAACAGCAGCGAGTCCCCAGCGTTTCTATCTCTTCCTGAACCTGAGCAGCAGCAGCTGTATCTCTCTCTGTCTCTTTAACAGCAGCAGATAAACACTAGCAGCAACAACCTGTCTCTTTCTGTCTCTCAACAGCAGAAGCACCATGGAGGCTGCTGCTGCTCCTCCTCTACCAACCCCGGCGGAGTTTGAGGCTGTTGTTGCTGCCTTACAAAGCACAGACAGCAGCACAAGACAGCAGGCGCAGCAGCTGCTGCATCGGCTGCAGCAGCAGCATGAGAGCTGCAGCGAATTCAGTCTAGCTCTATTTCAAGCAACAACAGACTCAGCTGCTGCTACTGTTGCTGCTGTCCTCCTTCGCAGCTCGGGTAGGGTTTACCTTCTAGGGTTTAGGGTTTAGAGTTTAGGGTTTAGGGTCGAGGGTTTAGGGTTTAGGGTTTAGGGTTTAGGGTTTGTGGGGTCTTTGCTGCAGCTCTATGGCACTGGAATGCGAGGCTAGCAGCAGCAGCAGCAGCAAGAAAGCGCGTGTCTGCTGCTCCTCCGGGAGAAGCAGCAGCAGCAGCAGCTCAAGCTGCTGCTGCTGCTGCTGAGGCCCTTCAGCTGTATGTACAGCGCATGCAACAGCTAACGACAAACATAGTGCTGCTGCTGCAGCAAAGAGCAGCAGAAGGTCGCAAGGGTAAGCTGCTGCTGTAGCTGCTGCTGTAGCTGCTGCTGCTGTTGTTGATGCTGCTGCTGTATCTGCTGCTGTATCTGCTGCTGCAGCTGATATTGCTGCTGCTGCTGCTTATCTTGCTGCTGCTGCTGCTGCTGCTGCTGCAGGTAGTGGAGAGCGTCAGCTAACGCATGCATTTTGCTGCTTAACTAAGAAAGGATTAGCGACAGAGCCTTCTATCTTCCTGTCTGCTCTTAAACAAATGCTGATGCAGGTAACTCTTTTTATGATTTTATAATAATAATAATTATTATTATTATTGTTTTATTTTATTTTATTTTATTTTATTTTATTTTATTTTATTTTATTTTATTTTATTTTATTATAATAATTACGCGACAGAGCCTTCTATCTTCTTGTCTGCTCTTAAACAAATGCTGATGCAGGTAACTCTTGTTATGATTTAATTATTATTATTATATTATTTTATTTTATTGTATAATAATAATAATAATATTGTTATTATTATTATATTATAGTTGTATTATAATTATATCATAATTTTAGCATATTAATATTATATTATTATATAATTATTGTACTATTATATTATTATATTATTGTATTATTATTGTATTTTTATATTATAATATTATAATATAATATTATAATATTATAATTATTTTATTGTATAAACAAATGCTGCTGCAGGTATATTATATTATAAATATATTATAATTATATTATATTATTTGATTTTCTATAACAAGCCGCTGCTTCTGCTGCTGCTTTTGCTGCTGCTGCTGCTTTTGCTGCTGCTGCTGCTTTTGCTGCTGCTGCTGCTTTTGCTGCTGCTGCTGCTCTTACTGCTGCTGCTGCTTTTGCTGCTGCTGCTGCTTTTGCTGCTGCTGTTGCTCTTGCTGCTGCTGCTGCTGTTGCTGCTGCTGCTGCTGCTGCTTCAGGTGGTAGCTAAGGGTTATGCTGATCCTATCCCCATATTTTGGCTGTCTCTTCTGTCGGAGACAGCGCAAGAAATGCAGCAGCAGCAGCAGCAGGGGTTACATCTATCGCTGCAGCAGCACGCTGCTTGCTGCCGCTGCTTCCAGCAGCAAGTGCTGCTGCCGCTGCTGCTGTTCGTGCTGCAGCGGCTCCAGTATATCTTAGATAACCCCCAGCCCCAAGGCGCATGCCAGGAGGAGATTGGTGAGGGAGACCTCAATCCTGTTAGTGCTGCTGCTGCTCCTGCTGCTGTTAGTGCTGCTGCTGCTGCTGCTGCTGCTGTTAGTGTTGTTGCTGCTGCTGCTGTTAGTGCTGCTGCTGCTGCTCCTGCTGCTGCTGTTAGTGCTGCTGCTGCTGCTGCTGCTGTTAGTGCTGCTGCTGCTGCTGTTAGTGCTGCTGCTGCTGCTGCTGCTGCTGCTGCAGGCGTCATAGCCTATCTCGTTGCGTGTGTTGCTGCTGCTACGCATCCACCCAGAGCAGCAGCAGCAGCATTAATAGGAAGAGTTGTAGTAGTAATAGTTGTGCTGAGCTATTGCTGCTGCTGCTGCTGCTGTTGCTGCTGCTGCAGTTGCCCTGCCGTATTAGTATAATACAAGTGTATGTTATGTATCTATCTATATCTATATCTATCTATCTATCTGTTTGTCTGTCTATCTATCTGTCTGTCTATCTATCTATCTATCTATCTATCTATCTATCTCTCTCTCTCTCTCTCTCTCTCTCTATATATATATATATATATATATATATATAACGAACCTACATTCTCTTTCTGTGGTGTCTGTACAGCGGGTATATTGTCTGTAATGGAGACAGCCTGCTCTTGGAGCTTCGGGCATTTGCTGCTGCGGCTGTCTTGTATAGACGAGCTGTCTCTGGCGCCGCCCCCTGAGTGGATCCCTGTCTTCTTCCCTCAAGCTGCTGCTGCTGCTGCTGCTGCTGCTGCTGGGGGGGGTGGGGGGGGTGGGGGTGGAGGAGCAGCAGCAGACACAGGAGCTGCTGCT
>OY986954.1:2916771-2921771 GCA_963920595.1 Eimeria praecox
TGTTTCTTGTGTTTATTTTTTGAGGGACGACATATGTCGTTGTTTTGAGGTGTATAGACAGTTCAAATATAACAAAATAAACATAAAATAATTATTTCTACAGGTTCATATACGTTATTTATTTATTATATATACTCATATTGTGGGGGGCTGGTAGGTAGGCTAGCAATCTAAACAAACTCAGTCTTTCTTTCTTTGTTCTTCTGTTTTTTTTATTAATATATTTATTTATTTCAAAATATACTTATTCAAACATTCTTTATATAATTTATTACAACAGAAACAGCAGCAGCAGCAGCAGCAGCAGCAACAGCAACAGCAGCAGCAGCAACAATAACAGCAGAAACAGCAGCAAACGAGCGAAGCTCACGCCCGCTACTCTTCTTGCTGCAGCAGCAGATACAGATTAACAACATAATATTTAATTATTTAATTTGTATATTTGTTTTTATATAAATTAAAACATCATACAAACTGTAACCTTAACTTATTCTGCTGATCTGCAGCGGCAACACACGCTGCCCCCCCGCTGGGGCAGGCGATCCCACGATCCCGATCCGATCCCACCACACGATCCCACTCGATCCCCCAGAACCCCACACACAATCTTACCACAGCACCTCTATACATCCTCCTGAAGGTGAAGCTGCTGCCTGCAGCAGAGGGATAGCATGCAGCAGCAGCAGCAGCAGCAAGAAGAAGAAGAAGAACGAATAGCAGCGGGAAGAGTTGAAGCAGCAGCAGCAGCAGCAGCAGCAGTCTGCAGCAGCAGCAGCAGCAGCAGCAGCTGCATGTACCTCAAACACTCAGCAGCAATGTTGAGGATGGAAGGGGCTCTCGCATGTATACAACAGCAGCATCGTCGCCGTCCTTGTTTGCTGCTGCTGCTGCTGGTGTTGCTGCTGCTGTATGCTGCAGCAGCACCTTGTATGTGTGCTTCTATTAAAGATACAGCTGCAGAGACAGTTGAAGCAGATCTAGAGACCGTCCCTACAGCAGCAGCAGCAGCAGCAGCAGCAGCAGCAGCAGGAGGAGGAGGAGCATCGTCTTCTGCAGCAGTATCTGCTGCAGCAGATACAGAAGGAATAATCTCAACAACAACAGGGACAGCAACAGCAGCAACAGCAGCAACAGCAGCAGCAGGAGGCAATGGGGTGTCTAGACACCGCGAGCTAACTGTATCTACTCGCCCTCGATCGCGAAGATCTTCTCGTTCTGCTTCACGCTCACAACTAAGCGGAGGCAGACGCAGCAGCAGCAGCAGCAGCAACAGAAGCAGCAACAGAAGCAGCAGCAGAGGTACCAACGCCGCTGCTGCAGCTCCGTGGCTTCCGTCAGCAGCAGGATATACTAGTACAGTATTATTAGGTTTATTACTAGCCTATGTGCTGCTAGCAGAACGCCGTGCTGCTGCTGCTGCTGCAGCAGGAGAGAAAGAGCAGGAGCATATGCTTGTGTCTGCAGAGAGCAGAAAAGCAACAGAGTTCGCTATTGAGAGAGAAGTACAATATTGTACTTCTGCATCCAAAGAGATAGAGCAACTTAAAAAACAAGAGACAGCAGCAGCAGCATTGCTGCAGCAATTAGAGCAACGTAAGGACGCAATAACAGCAAAGGCTGCAGCGAAAGCATTAGAATTAAAAACAAATAAAACAAAAGAAATAGAACAACTCAAACAACGTTTACAAACAGCAATAAAAAATAAATATGAAGCACAAATCGCTCTAGATGTTTCTATGGTTATGAGGCAGATAAACAATGAAGATGCTGCTGCTGCTCTGCTGCAGCAGCTGCAGCAGGAGATTCAAATCATACAAGAAGAAGAAGATCGTGTTGAATCTAATTTAGCTTCGTTTCAAACAGCAGGTACAGTAGAAGATATAATCAAAAACAAACAACAAGAACTTACAAAGCTACAGGGTTTATTGAAGGAGAGCCAACACGAATTGGAGACACTTAGAGAAGAGATAGCAGCAGCAGCAGCAGATGTATCTACATTAAAAACAGAAGAGGATAGAGCATCTAAAGATATAGAAAAACTCGAGAAAGATTTGTTGCTGCTGCAGCAGCAGCAGCAACAGCAGCAGCAACAGCAGCAACAGCAGCAGCAAACACTAACAACAGAAAGTAAAATTATGTTAGAAGAAATACGCGAATACGATGAATTAATAATAAAATTGAAGAAAGAACTCAAAGATTTATTGGAGGCGCCCTCTATATATAAAATAAAAGAAGCAATATTGAAGAATGCTGCAGGGGAACTAGAACAAAACCTACCATATCTATCTACCTTAACTTCTTCTTCTTCTCCTGCTGCTGCTGCTGGTGCTGCTGCTGCTGGTGCTGCTGCTCCGTCGTCTCCCTCTTCTCCTTCCTCTCCTTCTTCTCCCTCTTTAGATATAATATATGGTTTTGATGAGGAGAGTATATTATCTAATGAGGAGATGCATCTGCTGCTGGCGAAACAGGAATTATTAAGATATGAAGAAGCAGAAAAAAATTTGAGAGCAGAAGCAGCATTAGAAGAAGGTATTGATGATGAGGCGAGACTAGCGAGGGCTCTATTTAATGTATTACATTCGAAAGCAGCTGTATCTGTTGAAGAGCTCGCTGCTGCTGTTGTTGCTTCCCCGTTATCTGATAGAACAGCAGCAGCAGAAGCAGCAGCAGAAGCAGCAGAAGAAGCTACAGCAGAAGCAGCAGCAGCAGCAGCAGCAGCAGCAGCAGCAGCAGCAGCAAAGAAAACAAAGACTAAAGATACCCCACACTCAACTGCTGCTGCTGCAGCAACAGCAGCAGCAGATACAGCAACAGCAGCAGCAGCAGATGAAGATAATGAAGGAGCAGCAAATGCTGCTGCTGCTGCTGAAGAAGAAGAAGAAGCAGAAGCAGAAGAAGAAGAAGAAGAAGAGACAGAATCGTTTGCATATGTCTCCTATGTCTCCCCACATCTAAGAGAGCCTGACTCCGTAAGAGCAGCAATAGCAGCAGCAGCAGCAGCAGAGAAGAGATTAGAGGAGAGAAAGATAAAACGAAAGACAACAGAAGAAGAACTCGCACGTTTATCTTCTCTTCTATCTGAAGCAAGATCTCGCGTAAAAGAATTGGAGTTATCTGTATCTAATTTAAGGAATAAATTAAAAGAAAGAATAGAAGAAACAGAAGCAACAGCATTTGCAAGTATAGAGAGTCGAACAAAACAAACTAATATATATTTGCGTATGATAAGGAGTATATACACTCGATTTTCTTCTTTTAAGGAAGAGATGTATGCAGAGTTCTCTCCTAATGTTGCAAGAGAAGACGTGTGGTCTCGGTATATACAATTATATGTTGATGATGCTCTAACAGCCCTAGAAGTAGTATTAAATAATTATAAACAGAATAAATTATCTAGTAAAGAAGCATTTTATAAATTATGGAAGACGAAAATAAAAGAAGAATTACAAACATTACCAATAAATAATTTATTAAATGGATTAAAAGATAAAGAATGTGTTAGTATATTACAGAGATATCTACAACAACAAATAGAAGATATAGAAAATGAAGTAAATGCTCTAAATATACAAGAAGAAACATATAAAAAAACATTAGAACAGATTAAATATGAACTAGATAAAATATATGATTCAAATTTATGGTGGGATACACTCCCTTCTATATTTATTCGATCTCAATCATATATGATGAGATTAGAGATATCTCTTGAATATATTAAAGCAAGGAAAGAAAAGTTAATAAAATATACAGAAGAAGTTATAGAACAAGATGTTAGAGATAGTTATCTTGATGCTGTTGTAGAAGCGAAAAGAAGATATGAATTATATGGAGAAGATAATGCTATTCTTAAAGAAGTATATGAAGCCCATCAACAAGCTATACAAGATACAGACAAACAAATAAAAAATACATTAAATAGAATTGATAAGAGAGAAACAGAACTAGCCCCTCCATTTGATATTAACGAACTACCTCCTGTCCCCCCTAAACCAGCAAAGAGGCAATTTAGTATCTCTCCAGAAGAAAATATACAAAGTATGTTTGCTGAAGAGGCAAATATTGAAAATATTAGAGATATGAATGATCTCATTGGTGTTACAATACCAAATGTTCTACAACTTTCGAAAAAAAATAAAAAAAATTAAAAAATTTAGAGATAGAAAGTGCCTCTAGCTCTCTCTCTCTTCCTCTGTCTCTTTCTCTCTCTCTCTCTCTCTCTCTCTCTCTATATATATATATATATATATATATATATATATATATATATATATATATATATATGCAGTTCCTAATGTTTTACTACTTAAGAAACAACTAAAAAACATTAAGATTTTTATATTATTTTATTTATTTCTCTCTCTCTATATCTGTATTTATATCTATATTTATATTTATATCTATATCTATATTTATATTTATATCTATATTTATATTATATAAAGATATATATTCTTTATATCATCCATTTTAAATTAAATTATATTATAAAATATAAACGAAGATATATGAGAAGAAAGAACATTAACAAACATATTTGCAGAGACACAGGTCAAGGAGGAGACTGACAGAGACAGAAGCAGCAGCAGCAGCAGCAGCATTAGCAGCAGCAGCAGCAACAGCAGCAACAGCAGCAGCAGCTCGTGTTGTCTCCTACTGCTGCTGCTGCTGCTGCTGCTGCTGCTCTCTGTATATCTTGTATTTCTGCTGCTGTCTCCTTCGAGTTAGAGACAAACACAGGAGCTAGCTCCTGCAGGTGGCCATCCTCTGATGCTGCTGCAGCAGCTGCAGGTGCTGCTGCTGCTGCTGCTGCTGCTGCTGCAGCAGCAGCTGCAGCAGCAGCAGCAACAGCAGCAGCTGCTGCTGCAGTCTTATCGATTGCGTTGTTGCTAATGAGGAGGATGCTTTGGGCTGTCTCTTTTTTCTTTTTCTTTCTTTTCTTCTGCTGTCTCCTTCAGGGTGTCTGTCTCCTCAACATTATATATATATATATATATATA
>OY986954.1:2924271-2936771 GCA_963920595.1 Eimeria praecox
AGGTAATATTTTATTATATTTAATACTAAGTTATATTTAATATCTATTATATTTAATACTATATTATATTTGATATCTATTATATTTAGCATTTATTATATTTAGTACTATATTATATTTAATACTATATTGTATTTGATCTCTATTATATTTAATATCTATTATATTTAATATCTATTGTATTTAATATCTACTATATTTAATACTCTATTATATTTAATATCTATTGTATTTAATACTATATTATATGCAATATTTATTATATTTAATACTATATTCTATTTAATACTTGTATCTCAGAGCTTCTCTATCAACCCTTCATCAGATGCTGCTGCTGCTGCTGCAGTAATTGCAGATGTTGCTGCAGCAGCAGCTGCAGCAGCAGTAACTGCAGCAGCTACCGCAGCAGCAGCAGCAGCAACAGCAACAGCAGCAGATGGTTTTCGTGTGTCTCTTCTCTTGTCTGTATTATTAATTATTTTGCTGTTTTAATCTCTGAGTTAAAAAAATCTTTGAGTGTCTCCTTTTATTCTGAGGGTTTAGAAGGAGACACCTCAAGCAGCAGACACCGTCTGCTGCTGCTGAGGAGACACCCCAATACCTGAGGAGACACCTGAGCACCTGAGGAGACACCTGAGCACCTGAGGAGACACCCCAATACCTGAGGAGACACCCCAGCACCTGAGGAGACACCCCAGCACCTGAGGAGACACCTGAGCACCTGAGGAGACACCTGAGCACCTGAGGAGACACCTGAGCAGCTGAGGAGACACCTGAGCAGCTGAGGAGACACCTGAGGAGCTGAGGAGACACCCGAGCATGCATATATGCATAGACATTAAAGAGACAAAGGGAGACACTTAGAGACAGTTTTATGTTTGTCTCTTCAATTAAAAACAAACAAATTTCTTGCACTTATCTATCAAATTCTTCTACTGTCTCCTCTGCATGCATCTAATAACTTATTTATTTTTATTTTTTCTGTCTATACACCCCGTAATACAAACAAACTATCTTCCCTAAGAACTAAGGGGACAGCAACCCCACCATTTAAACACCCTAATTCCTTTTATTCTTCTGTCTCTAACTCTTAAGGAGACAAACAATTCTTAGCTCTCCCCCTCCTCCCTTTATATCTTTCAAACGCCTCATATCATGCAGAAAACTGTCTCTGTCTCTGTCTCTCTCTGTCTCTCTCTGTCTCTGTCTCTCTCTGTCTCTGTTTCTATCTCTATCGCTGTCTATGTTTCTGTCTCTCTCTGTCTCTCTGCATAGGTAGATAGATAGGAAGGGACTCGAAGGGGCTACTGCATGCAGCAGCTTAAAAACCTTAAGAGGAGAGGAGACACTTAAGAGAGAGAGAGAGAGAGAGAGAGAGAGAGACAGAGAGAGAGAGAGAGGGAGAGAGAGAGAGAGAGAGAAAGGGAAACAGAGACAGAAAGAGACAGAGACAGAAATATACAGATACATACATCATAAGATATCTACATCATTTGATAAAAGCCAAAGTGCGCCGCATGCATGCGAGGCCCACACCACTGGCCTTGAGCAGTTTAGGAGCTGGGGGGCCCCCCAGGGTGGGGGCCCCCCTCCCCTCCTTCTCCCTTTAAGTGTGGGGTGGGAGGCAAGGAGGCCCCCCAGTATGGGGCGAGGGGGAAGGGGGCCCCTCAGTGGCCCCTCAGTGACACCCCAGTGTGGGGTGGGGGGGCAGGGGGCCCCCCAATAACACCCCAGTGTGGGGTGGGGGGGCCCAGGGGGCCCCTCAATGACACCCCAGTGGGGGATGGGGGGCCCCAGGGGGCCCCCGTGTGGGGTGGGGGCCCCACAGGTAGCGAGCGATTGTGCCTGCTCGCTAGAATATGAGGAGTTGAACAAGCATTTTATATTGCTTTCTTTCTCCTGTTTATACAGGCAAGGTAGAGTAATATACCTATATATATATATATATATATATATATATATATATATATATATATATATATATATATATATATATATATATATATATATATATAGGGAGAGAGAGAGACAGAGGGAGGAGGCCTGTGCTATGCTATAAACTGCGAGAGACAGCGAAGAAGAAGAAGAAGCAGAAGCAGCGAAGGCAGCCGAATAAAGAGGAGACAGGCAGAAGAGAGAGAGAGAGAGGCCCTCTTCTTACGTGTCCCCCCTCTCCCCCCCTCCCCCCCTGCATTCGTAGCACTTAACAAAAGGAGACAGCAATAGAAATACAACTGTCTCCTACTAAGACAGAGGAGACAGATGTATTTGAATCCTTACTACGTTGAATCTCCTATGAATGCCTCTCTCCTCGCCTCTCCCTTCGCATGCAAAGCCCCAAACTCTGTGCATGCTGTGCATGCAAAGCCCCAAAGTCTGTGCATGCAGAGCCCCACACTCCTATAACCCTAATGTGAGTGAGTTTGTGTATTTGTTTGTTTGTTTATTTGTTTGTTGAGGTGTCTCCCTCTGCTGCAGCTACTGTTCTAGCTGTCGTTAAAGGAGACAGAAGGAGACAGAGGCGGAGACAGTTAACGCCTGCTCTGTTTGAGGAGACAGAAACAAATGATAGAAGGATTATATTCTGCATAATATCTAAGGAACTTCTGTTTTGTTATATCTTGTATATTTATTATTTCTATTTATTCTATATCTTCTTGTGTCTTAGGTGTCTCCTCCTTTGTATTATCTGTCTCCTCCTTTATTGTATTTGTCTCCTCTTGTGTCTCTGAGGCTTCGTTCTCTGTCTTAACTATCTCTTCTTTGTTTTCTTCTTCTTTAATTATATCTATCTTCTCTTTTGTATCTACTTCATCTCCTTTATCTATTTCTGCTGCAATCGTTGGAGCCTCTCCTCCTTCTTCTGTCTCTTGTGTGTCTCCTGTCTCTCCTATCTCTCCTATCTCTTCTGTCTCCCCTTCTGTCTCTCCTGTCTCTTCTATCTCTTCTGTCTCTTCTGTCTCTTCTTTCTCTAGTGTCTCTTGTGTCTGTGTCTCTTGTGTGTCTGTCTGCATTTCTTCTTTATTTTCATTTGTTTGTTTTTCTGTATTGTGTTGTTTATCTGTTAAACTCTTGTATTTATTTTTATTTTTATTTAATTGCATAACATTTAGATAGGATTCAATAACATATCCCCCAGATACATCAGAGACAGAAGAAGGAGAGGGCCTGGAGGAGACAGCCTCTCCCGCAAATCTTTTATTGCTACCCAGAGGGAAGTGTTTGAATTTTCTTGGTCTTCTCTCTCCTGGGGGAGTGAGGAACTCCGCTACTTGAAGCGAAGCGTATTTCTTTTCGAGTGCATGCCCTAATCTCCCTATTCCCCTTAGACGTTTGCTCTCTTCGCTAATAGCTTGTCGATATAATTTATGAGTAGCATCATAAATAGGGTTTGATATATTATCCCCAAATTGATTTAATCTTTGTATTCTTTCTTTTAATACTTGTATAAAAAAATAATATACTTTCTCTGTTATTACCTCCCGTGTTTGTTTATTTAGATCTATTAAACGCCTCTCACAAAATATTTTATGAATCTGTTCGCGCTGTAATGCCACTTGTGCTTCCATATATTCATCATGCATATGAATATAATTAAATTTTTCCGCATTTATTATTTCTTTCATCCATTTTCGTAATTGTTTGCTTAATTTATTTGATATTTCTAAATCTTTCTCTACTTCTTCTATTTCTTTCTTTATACGATTATCCCATGCATCTACTAATTGCTTCTGTTCTATTGAATCAACACCATCAAGTACAGCTTTTATTAAAGTATCTGTAGAGACAGCAGGGGCTATTAGGGCTTCCCTCTGTCTCAACAGCCACAGCTCTCCACTAGCAACTCTCTCTGCTAATCGCATTGATAATACTTCCTCAAATAAATATTTTATACCTATTAATAAACCATCATCTGCATGTTGTAGTTTTAATATTTGTTGTTGTTGTTTATTTGATATATCTTCTTCTATATTTTTCAATGCTTCTTTATATACACGAGTAACATTCTTCTGCAGCTTCTTCACCGCTCTTTCTAGATATTGTAGTCTTGCTGCTTTTATATCTCCCTCCGCCATACCATAAGCAGCAGTAAATTTCAGTTTATCTGCTGCAGCAGCACGAAGCAGCACCACACGGCGTTGTTGCTCTTGTACAAGTATCTCTGTCTTCTCTATTTGATTTTCTAGATATTCTATTTGCAGTTTTAATGTTTCTCTTCTTTCTTCTCTATCTTTCAAACGATGTCGTGCCAGCAAAACTTCTTCTTCAGCAGCACGCACATCTTCTCCCTCGTCTTCCTCTTCTGCTCCTTCTGATGCTGCTGCTGCTGCTGCTTCTGATGCTGCTGCTGATGCTGCTCCTGATGCTGCTGCTGCTGCTGCTCCTGATGCTGCTGCAGCTCCTGCTGCTCCTGCTGGTGCTGCTGCTGCTGCACCTCCTGCTTTGGCTTCTGAAGCAGCACTTGCTGCTGCAGCAGCAGCACCATCAGCAGCAGCAGCACCATCAGCAGCAGCAGTACCTGCTGCTGCAGCAGCAGCACCATCAGCAGCAGCAGTACCTGCTGCAGCAGCACCATCAGCAGCAGCAGCACCTGCTGCAGCAGCCCCATCAGCAGCAGCAGCAGCATCAGCAGCAGCAGCAGCATCTTGTTTGTCTGTATCTTCGTATACGTCATCGTCTCCTTCTTCTTCTTCATCCTCATCAACAGAGAAACTAACTAAACCTTCTACTGGTCTGTCTGCTTTCGCAATGAACAGAGTATGAAGAGCTCTAGCTAAATCTGCCTTCTCTTTAATATCTGTGAGAGTGTTTAATTCTATTTCTGCTTCTTCTTTCTCTTTCTTCAATCTTCGAAGCAATTGTTTTGAATGTAACAGAGATATCTCTTCAGGGAGTAAGTCTTCTACCCCGATCTCTCTCTCTTCTTTCTCTCCTCCTCCTGCTGCTGCTGCTGCTGCAGCACCAGCAGCACCAGCACCAGCAGCAGCAGCAGCAGCAGCATTATTTTTATTTGTATATCCTACAAGATTATACAGTTCTTCTGCGTGTTGTTGTTGGTACTCTGCAGCCTTTTCTAGCATTTCTTCTTTCTTTTTATATATTTTGTCTGCGTTTTCAAGACTAACTAATTCTTCAATCCCCTTATTGATTTCTACTTCTATATCTTGTATTTGTTTATTTAATTGCTTTGTTAGATTAATATTATCTTGTATAGCTTGTTTAGCATGTTCTTTCTTATATATAAGAAGCTGTTGAACTTCTTGTAAATCTTCTATATCTTCATCTAAAGCAATATCTTCTTCTTCCTGTCTCTCATGAGCCGTCTCTAAATCATCCTTTCTATCTTGTATATCATCTTCTACTTGTTCTATTTCTTTCTCCAATAGTTGTAACATTAATTGCTTACTTTTAATAATATCTTCAATTGTTTTCGCCTCTCGAGTATGATTCAAACATATATCTAATCTATGATTTATCTTCTCTGTTTCTTTATATTCTTCTTCTAAATCATATAATAATAATCTTAATTCTTCCTCATTCAAACCCCTAACCCTTATTAATGAATCTAATGATGTTTGGGCCTCATCCTTATCTCTCCTAGCAGACACTAGTCTAGCCTTAGCTGCAGCTAGAGCTATTGTTGTTTTTTCTTCCAGGGGTATTAATGCTTCAATCAATCTAGCCTTGATAATATCTCTTCTCTGTCTCAATTCTATTTCTTTCTGTTCTTGATATTGTTGTTCTTCTTCTATTTTATTTAATTCGGATTTTATTAATTGCTGTGTTAATAACTCTCTTTCTTCTCCTTCTTTTAATTTATTCTTCGTTTCTAATAATGCTTCTTGCTGTTCTATCTCTGTTTGCATTATACCTTCTTCTCTCGACGCCCTCTTCTCTTGTTGTAAAGCTTTTCTAGCTAGAACAACAGCACATAACATAGCTATTAGCGAAGCTAAACCTAGACGGGATACATGCAATACTGCCGTCTCTTCTTCTTCTAAATTTAATAATGCTCCTCCCTTGCCTCCTCTACCTCTTCTATTATTTCTTCTATCGAGTCCTCCTTTTAAATAATCTGTCCCCGTAGACGAACTGTCTCCAAAATCCTCTTGCCCTACATCTAATTCTATTTCTTCTCTTGTTGTTACTCCCCCGGTATAAGAACTAAGCCCCAACCACGTCCTTGATGCTGTTTTAGATTGCTGCTGTTGCTGCTGCTGCTGCTGCTGTTGTTGTTGTTGCTGCTGCTGCTGCTGTTGATGATGATGATGGTGGGGGAGTGATGTTGTTACTACTGTTGTTGTTGCTGCTGCTGCTGCTGCTGGAGCAGGCTGCAGCAGAACCTGAGATCGTGTGCGGCTGCTGCAAGGAGACAGGCAGCTGCTAAGCAGCAGCAGCAGCAGCAGCGGCAGCAGCAGCAGCAAACGTTTACATACACGAGGGGACATTATGTATTCTTTCTTCAAGGAAACACTCCTCAGAGAGACCCTCTGCTGCTGCTGCTGCTGCTGCTGCTGCTGCTGTTGCTGCTGCTGCTGCTGCTGCTGCGCTCACGAGGCCCTGAGGTGTACAGACCCCCGTATTCTCGCTTGCAGCAAGCATTACAGAAGAGATGCTGCTGCTGCTCCTGTTGGTTGACTTGCTGCTGCCGCTGCTGCTGCTGCTGCTGCCGCTGCTGCTGCTGCTGCCGCTGCTGCTGCTGCTGCCGCTGCTGCCGCTGTTGCAGCTGCTGCTGCTGCTGCCTCTGCTGCTGCTGCTGCTGTTATTGAATAGAAATATGCTATGATATATATATTATTATTTTCTTATTTGTATATGTTGGGATTGTTTATAAACACCAACCTCAAAGGCTCTGCCTGAAGTAGCTTCAAATAAGTATAGGGAGCTGTATATACACCTGAGTTCAATATAAATATTTAATAAATATACAACAGAAGAAAGAGGAGAGGCTTCATATATTCGTTTCTCTATTCTAGCCGCTGTGGGGGCATCTAGTAAGAGGTAGATACAGGTGTTTGCTGCTGTTGCTAGACAAATATGATAAGATTGAATAGATATAGGGTTATAGAGAATATAAAAATAATAAAGAATAAATAATAACAGCAACAAAAAATATAATTGCTGCAGAAGATGTTATGAAATCGCTGTATAGAGAGAGAGGGAGCGAGCGATCCTGTTGCTGTAGGCCTTATTAATATCAGATAGAATATAAGCTATTTAGGATTAAATAAAGTAAATAAAGAATTGTTTATACTTATTATATACCCTTATTGTTATATTTTATTGTTTAAATGAAGATATACGGTGTATATACACCGTAAATATATTTATGGTGTATGCACAAGTACAATCTTTTCACGCCTCGGAGCGTGTTGGCTACCTCAGATCTGTCGTTATGGTAATCTGAGGATATCTGTCCCCATAAAAACATTTTAAAATATAATAATAAATATAAATATATATATTAATTTATAATATAATAAATTTCATGTTTATTTATATATTTTTTATACCCTAAAACACAGTAGCATTAATATAACACCACCACATCTACCGTCGGAGCCTCTCGGCTCTTCATAACCTACGTACTATATACATCTAATCTCGCTCTTCTTTGATTATCTTCTTCTTCATTAAATTTATTATTTTATTTATTTATTATATTAAAAATATATAAATATTATATTTTGAGAGTTTATTTAATCCCTATACATTACTAAATACCACAGAGAAAACACACACACACAGAGAAGCTCCCTATACACCCGAAACCATATATATATATATATATATATATATATATATATATATATATATAGAGAGAGAGAGAGAGAGAGAGAGAGAAGGAACCTGTATCTGTTTCTCTCTTTTGTTTGATTTTTCATGAAGTATACAATAAAAAAGTTAATAGCAACAAATATATATTAACTACTTCATTTAAACAAAGGATGAGGGGGGGGGGGGAGGGGGGGGGGGGGGGAGAGGAGATCTACAGCAGAGTGAGAGAGAGGACACCAACAGCTACTCCCTCCTCTTTTCGTTTTGCTGGTTTCTCCTACTACTTACTATCTAATTCTAATTCTTCTCAGACATTATTTGATATAAACAGATAAGTAATTGTTTTAAAACAATCTACAACACAATCTACAAGGTCCGTTTATATAGCTAAAGCGACAGACTCGCTAGGCTAGCATGCAAGGCTGTCGAGCAGCACGAGCAGCAGCAAGAGATGCTGCAGCAGCAGATGCTGCACCAGCAGATGCTGCAGCAAGACATGCTGCAACAGGAGAAGCTGCAGCAAGAGAAACAGCAGCAAGAGACGCTGGGGCCTCCCCCAGTACAGCTCGTGTCTCCATCATCCCAGGCCCTTTACCCGCTGGAGTCGGGGGGGGTAGCTGCTAGCTGCTTCCTGCTGTTTCTTTCTTTGAGTTTTCGATTCTATCACAGCAACAGACTATCCTCTGCTAATATCGAAGGTCTATTAACACACACTAGCTAGAAGGAGACAGCAAAGGGCTTCATATCGCCCTCAGTATGGCGTCGTAGTAGTCCGTAGCAACAATTAAAGCAATACAAATGATAACATTAAAACAAAACAAAACAAAACAAAACAAAATAAAATAAAACGAAACAAAACAAAACAAAATAAAAAGAAACAAAACAAAACAAAACAAGAAACAAAACAAAACAAAACAAAATAAAACAAAACAAAAACCTCGAAATTTCTTGTTGAAATATTCTTATCTTTCAAAAAAGCCTCAGCCTTTCTCTTTCCCAGTCTCTCTCCAAGTGTGGGGGGGCAGGACACTGTGGGGAGCATCAGTGAGGGGAGACAGAAGACTTGTCTTCAACAACCAATCTAGTTACTGACATTCGTATTACTTATCAATGTCGGTAGAGAGAGAGGTGAGGGCATTCTTCATGAATGAATCTGCCTACAAAGACAATATAAACATGAAGGAGGCAAAACAATGAGGCAATAGAGGAGCTCCCCACCTCCCTCGACTCAAGCCTTCTTCGTCTTGAGAGCTCACAAAATGATCTGCTATTCGTATGAGAATCTCCTCTATTAGAAAAGAGTGCAAGGCTATGATTGCTACATCGAAGCACAGATGTACGCTGAGTTTCCAGAGTACAGCAGGACCATATATCTATATCTATATATATATCTCTCTCTGTATATATATATATATATATATATATATATATATATATATATATATATATATATATATATATATATATATATATATATATATAGCTGCACTGAGAAGCATCAGCCAGTGGTGAACAGAAGCCCAATGGTAGCCATGGATATTTTATATAATTTATATTCATAGGAAGCACTCTGTGAGGATAGTCTTAGACAGACCGCAGGGTTAGGAGTTGATATCCCCTTAACACCCGAGGATCATGAAAGAGGGACAAAGGTGAGGGAAGAGATCTCAGATATATTTATAAACAAGTAAATTTCGACGTGCCAGTCGCCTGTACGACCCTCAGTGCCCCTCATCAAACTCAATCCCGGTGTAGCCCACACCCTAAACCCTAAAGCCTAAACCCTAAACCCTAAACCCTACATAACTTGAAGAGGAAGCCGAGAGGCAAACAGAAAAACTGCTAAGAAAGGGCAACATTGAACCTTCAACTAGCGCCTTTGGAGACAGTCCGTTGCTGACGAAGAAAAGGGATGGGAGGTGGTGCATGCACGAAGACGTCAAGACCCTCAATAAAATAACAGGGAAAAGGAGTTCCCGTCGCCCCACAGTTTTGTGGGGTCTCCTGTCTCTGCAGAAGGAGCGAGCCAGATCCATCGTAGAGACAGACACCTCAGACTTTGTCGCTCCCCCTGTACACTCCCACTGGCATTCAGATCTTCCTCACTCTCGCATCGCAGTACTGTAATTTTCATTCTTGGACTCGCTAGCATTGTCGCCCCTCTAAAGGATCTACTTAAGAAAGTCGAGCAACTTAATGAAACGGAGAGCGAAGATGAAGCCACCAGAAGCCAACTCAAGAAACTGCCTTCGCCCCCACTTGCCGCTCCCCCCAATTCCGACAAGCATTTTTTTCTAACAGCCGAAGCCAACGACCGGGCAGTTGGGGTGTTGCCGTATTAGAAATAACAAGTATTAAATTGCTACTCACGTTGCTCCAGGGAAAGCGAACAAATCTATTCGAAACAATAGGAGTAAGTATAAGCTAAACTAAGCAATATCTATATTATATATATATATATATATATATATATATATATATATATATATATATATATATATATATATATATATATATATATATATATATATATATATGATATACGTATACCCCCTTCACCACCACACAATCCCAAGCATACAGCAGGAGAATCAGTGGAGGAACGCATATTGAGACGCATGCGCCAGGAAGCAATCAACGAGTGAGCCCCTCAGCGCCCTCAACAGCGTTAGCATCTTCTAAACTAAGAGGAGTGGAGACAGTGCCTCAACAAATAAAGAGAGAGAGTCGCCCAACGCGTCGTAGATGCACTGAGGGGAATAACAGAGAAACCCCCCCCCCTTCATCGTGATGACTTCAAGAAGGCCCGATAGTTCGGGGATTCGATTCAGTTGTTAACTACAAATTAACAGAAGCAGCGGAGGAAGGTAGAGGAAGGCTCCTTAGCTGCGTTATGCTGCCGCTGCAGCAGCAGCGGGAGTATAACGCATCTAAGAAACCTTAGGAGCCCAGCAGCGCCAGAAGGAGTCAACCGACGGATCAGAGGAGACGCAGCAACAACGGCACCATTAGCTACACCAGCAGCAGCCATATCAATAGCAGCATCAAAAACCGCAGCGAATAAAGGACAGCAGCAGCTTCGGGTAGAGTGGAGAGAGGCGCTTCTTCTGCTGCTCAGGATGCCTCCCAGCAAAAAGAAATGCAGCACCAAGAGAAACAACAGCAACGGATATGGCGTTGGGAACAGATAGAACAGCATCAAGTGATCTCGGAGCATCAGGTACTGCAGCAGCTACTGGTGAAGGGCGTGCTGCCACCACAACTGCAGCAGATTATCTCATCTCCGCAGGCTGCTGCAGCTGCCTGTTGCTCAGGCAGACAGTATTGTCGAGCCAGCAGCCCCACAGGACGTGTAGAGGCAGAAGCAAATAGCAGGAACAGCAGAAGGTGCAACTAACCCCTTCTGCTATTTCTTACCTCCCTCTCGTGGCTTGGGGCTCAAGCATTTCCTTCCCCTCTCTCGTATCATCGGCTCATCCGTAGTTAGCTAGACAGCAGGGCACACAAAGCCGTGTTGCTTGGAGGAGAAGGGGGGACATGGATATGTATAGCGAGGCCTGTTTGATGTTGGCGTTTATATATATATATACACACATATATATATATATATATATATATATATATATATATATATATATATATATATATATATATATATATATATATATACATATATTTAATACTTGAATGGAGGCTCAGCTACTGACGGTCAAGTAGGTGTTAAACAGTTGACTACACTGTATAGAGGCTTCCCGACCTAAGCTGATTTACTAAAGTCTACAAGATTAGAAGCGTGGTTGCGCATGCATGCATACGGGGCTGTCTCCTCGCACCACTAGCTACAGCAAGGCAAACCCCAGCTTATAACAAACGGGCCCGCCGCTCCCCTCTACCCCCAGCCCCTTTAGCTGCTGTCCCCCCGGCAGTTGGAGACTGGAGGAGACGGACGCCATTAAATTTGAGGAGTGGCTCTTGCCTATATATCTCCTTCATCTTTCTCTAAGAGATCGACTCTATACTGGAGCTCGCGAAAGTCTTTAACTAACAGTGTAAACGATCCCCCCTTACAGGTTATACACATACCCTCCCTTCACCCCCCCCCCCCCTCCCCTCCCCTAGACCCTAAACCCTAACCAGGGTTCTAGGGTTTAGGGTCTAGGGTTTAGGGGTTTTAGGGTTTTAGGGTTTAGGGTTTATATATATATATATACAGGGATCACCATCATAATACAAATGATGTCAATAGCTAAACATTTCTGTGTGTTGCTTTGCACACGAAGTTTATGCCGAATAAAGCAGTAGTGTCTGTGCTTGCTTTCTTTCGGGTTTTCTTCTCTTACCTCCTTTGGCTGTACATACACCTCAGAAGGCCCTCATTAAACCCCTTAATTGTATTAGACATATCAACACAATTTATATATGGTCACCAGCACTTAGCAGCACAAGTCCGGTCCACTGGGGGCTGCTGCTGCTGCTGCTGCTGCAGCAGCAGCAGCAGCAGCAGCAGCAGCAGCAGCAGCAGCAGCAGCAGCAGCAGCAGCAGCAGCAGGATAGTAAGAGACTTCTTATAGCAAGATTGTTTTTCTTTTCTTATAAATTTACTGCAGCAGGAGTGATGTTGCTGTGCTGCTGTAGTTGTTGCTGACATTGTAGCATTTGCTGCTGCTGCTGCAGCAGCAGCAGCAGCAGCAGCTGCTGCTGCTGCTGCTGCTGCTGCTGCT
>OY986954.1:2941771-2944271 GCA_963920595.1 Eimeria praecox
TGCTCGTGAAGAGCAGCAGCAACTGCAGCAGCAGCAGCAGCAGCAGCAACACTAGCTGCAGCAGCAGCTGCTGGCTTGTTTATGAGGAGACAGACAGGCCTGACACTGTCTCCTTTCAACACTGTCTCCTTTCTTGTAAAGCTCAGCTTCGAATAACCTACGGGGGTTTTTTTGTTGACCCTTAAAGAAGCAGCAGAATCTCATACTACTAAACCCTAAACCCTAAACCCTAAACCCTAAACCCTAAACCCTAAGGATTGTTTCCTCGACATGGTTCTAGGGTTTGGAGGCTGCTAAGGAAGGTTTAGCCCGTGGGGAGGTTTATTTTTATTAAATTGAAGTTGCACTAGGGTTTAGGGTTTAGGGTTTAGGGTTTAGGGTTTAAGGGTTAGGATAGAATGATTAGGATGTAAGAGGGAGAAACATATGCTTCTCAGAACCTCCTACGATTTAGGGTTTAGGGTTTAGGGTTTAGGGTTTAGGCCAACATAGTGTGAGAGGTCTAGAGCATCAGTTCAACCGTTTAGGGTTTAGACTCTAGGGTTTAGGGTTTAGGGTTTAGGGTTTAGGGTTTAGGGTTTAGGGTTTACAGTTCAACAAGGCCGCTCAGGGCCAATGGGGGGCCCCCTGAGGGGGCCCCCAAGGCGCTCCTTCGGGGAGGGGGCCCCCCTAGTGGGGGCCCCAGCGGGGGCCCCACAGCAATGTTTTTTACATGTTATTATTTTAAAATGTTTTTATTTAATTTAAATATATCTATTTGAGGGGAGGAGAGCCCTTTCATTGCTAGGGTTTAGGGTTTAGGGTTTAGGGTTTAGGGTTTAGGGTTTAGGGTGTATCGACAGAAGGCCCTTAAGCCTTCAAGACTTTCTCGCTTCCTTCTTCATATTTTTCTACTTATTTTCTGTCTTACTTTCCCCTCATGACTCAGATAGGGGGCCCCTGTGGGGCCCCCGAGGGGCCCCCCTGTGGGGCCCCTGCTGGGGGGCCCCCCTACGAGGCCCCTGAAAGGGCCAGCTTGGGGGACCTAGCAAACTTGGGATCCTCAGGGGGGACCCCCATGGGGGCCCCCTTGGGGGCCCCCTTGGGGGCCCCCTTGGGGTCACCGGTGGGGGCCCCGTTAGGGGCCCCCTTGGGGTCACCGTTTGGGGCCCCCTTGGGGGCCCCCCTGGGGGCTTCTAAGGAGGCCCCTGCTGGGGAGGGGCCCCCCAACTTGAGTTCTCCTTTGCTGCTGCAGCAGATTAGCTGCAGCGGTAGTTCGAAGGCTGTAGAGATATCTGACTGTGGCTCTTTATTATTTGCTGCTGTAGCAAATACTATTAGGGTTTACTCGTTGCTGCAGGGGGGCCCCTACAGCAGCAAGGGCAGGGCCCGGCCCCCCCCTGGGGGCCCCCCAACCTCCCCACACCCAAACGCAGTACAAGGGGGGGCCCCCCACCGGGGGGCCCCCCATCAGGGGGCCCCCCTTGCTGCAGTATACTTCAGCCCGAGCGAGCATGTCTTAGGTCTTAGAGAACGTCGAGGGCTTCTCGTTGCCTATGGCACGAGGACCCTCGCAGTTTATGCTGTTAGGTGGGGGGGGGGCCCCCTAGGGGGGCCCCCGGAGGATCAGGGGGGCCCCCAGGGGCCCCCATCGTACCCTCTCAAGATAGAAGAGAAGCCGCCAGGGTATGTAATGCTGCAGCAGATGTTTAGGATTAGAGACACACGAAGAGCGTTAGCAGCAGAGTTTTTCTTTCTCTGCCACCCAGCAAAACAAGCAGCAGCAGCAGCAGCAGCAACAGCAGCAACAGCAGCAGCAGCAGCAGCAGATGCAGCAGCAACAAACTCGGCAGCAGCAAACGCAAGAGAAGCAGCAAGAGCAGCTGCAGCAACAGAAAGAGGAGCATCATCAGCAGCAGCAGGATGCTGCTGCTTTGAATCAACAGCAGCAGCAACAGCAGCAGCAGCAGCAACAGCAACAGCAGCAGCAGCAGCAGCAGCAGGAAGCTGCTGCCTCGAAGCTTATCTGGTTGTGCTCTTCTCTGACGGGCTGCTGCGGATATTGCATGCAACGTCTGGGGCTGTGCTGCTGCAGCAGCAAAGCAGCAAGGGCTCGCTGCACCTCCAAGCAGCAGCAACAACAGGGTTGCTGCAGCAGGATGCAGCAGCAGCAGCAGCAGGTGTCTTCCATTGCTGCAACACCACCTCTACCTGCAGCAGCACGAGCACCAGCAGCAGCAGCAGCAGCAGCAGCAGCAGCAGCAAGCAGCAGCAGCAGCAGCAGAAGCTGCAGGTGCTTCTAGCAGGAGGCACAGCCTTCTCTGAGGTGTTTGTTTGGCTGTTTGAGTTTGATGTGGTAGAGCTGCTGAGGTCCCACGAAGCAGCAGCAGCAGCAGCAGCAGCAGCAGCTTCACCTGCTGCTGCTGCTGCTGCTGCTGCTGCTGCTGGTGCTGGATCGATTGTGCTGCTTCAGTGTCTACGCGAGCATAGGGGGGGCCTCTTCTCTCTATCTTTCGCTGCT
>OY986954.1:2963045-2965545 GCA_963920595.1 Eimeria praecox
CAGCCCCTGCAGCAGCAGGCGCTGGAGCAGCTCCTGCAGCAGCAGCAGCTCCTGCAGCAGCAGCTGCCCCTGCAGCGGCAGCAGGCCCTGGAGGTGCAGCAGGAACTGCAGCAGCAACAGCAGCAGCAGCTGCAGCAGCAGCAGCAGCAGCTCCAGCAGCTCCTGCAGCAGCTCCTGCAGCAGCAGCAGGCGGCGGTCAGTGTATCTCTTTGCCTGCTGTCTCTCGCGGTGCTGCTCCAGGGGCTAAGATGGGGGAGCGTATTGGGGTTGCTGCTGCTGCAGCAGCAGCAGCAACAGCAGCAACAGCAGCAGCAGCAGCAGCAGGGACACCTGCATCACGTGGGGCTGCAACTGGCGCAGCCGGTGTAGCAGCACCGACGGGCACGCCCTCTGCAGCAGCAGCAGCAGCAACTCCAGCAGCAGCAGCAGCACTTCAAGCAGCAGCAACAGCAGCAACAGCACCTCCAACAACAACAACAACAACAGCAGCAGCAGGAGGTGCAGCCGACAGCAGCAGCAGCAGCAGCAGCAGCAGCAGCAGCAGGGCCCCTGGGTCTGTTGCAGCCAAAGTGTGTGATTTTGATAGATCGTTGAGGCCCGACTTAGATGTACATTTGCTGCTGAAGGGACAGCCAACACCCCTGCATCCGCGGCAGCAGCAGCAGCAGCAGCAGCAGCACCAACAGCAGCAACAGCAGCAGCAGCAATGCGATGGAGACGCAGAAAGCCCTGCGTATGTCTCCGATTGTGGGGTGGAGTTGGGGGCTCTTCCTTCTGTTGCTTCGTTGTCAGGGACGTTAGGGTCTTTGATACGGGAGCATGCAGCAAAAGAAGCAGCAGCAGCAGCAGCAGCAGCAGCAGCAGCAGCAGGAGAACAAGACTTACATTCGTGCCCTAAATGTCATAAACCCCTGCTGCTATGTCCCCAGTGTCAAGGCAGATCGTTGCAGCTGCTGCTGCTGCAGGGGAAGGTAGTCCTTGAATGCATACACTGCAGCAGTCAGCATGAAGCTGCTGCTGCTGCTGCTACAGCTGCAGCAGCTGCTGCTTCCACTACAGCAGCCCTGGCTTCTACTGCCTCATCACCCCCACCAGCAGCAGCACAAACAACACAAGCACCAATAGCAGCAGCAGCAACAGCAGCAGCAGCAGCAGCAGCAGCAGCAGCAGACCCGACGTCTGGGCCCCTCAAGCTTCAGGAAGGACAGCAGCAGCAGCTGGAGACAGCCGATGCTGCAACAACAGATTCTCCTTTAGCAGCTACAAGCAAGCCGAGCAGCAACATCAACAGCAACAACAGCAGCAGCAGCAGCAGCAGCAGCAACAGCAGCAGCAGCAGCAGCAGTGGGGTGTCTCTGCTGCCTCGTGGGGTGTATACACACTGCTGGGAGTGTAGCTGGGACTTCAGCCGCAGTATCGAGTTACTCTCAGCTAGCGAAGTTTCTCTTGATGGTGTTTTATTGAAGAAAGGCAAACACCTCCATCAATGGCAGGCCAGGTTTTATGTACTCATAGATAATATGCTATATTATTATAAAAAAAAAGTAGGCTTATACAATATATATAGGGTTTAGGGGTTAGGGGTTAGGGTTTAGGGTTTAGGGTTTAGGGTTTAGGGTACACCTCCATCAATGGCAGGCCAGGTTTTATGTACTCATAGATAATATGCTATATTATTATAAAAAAAAAGTAGGCTTATACAATATATATAGGGTTTAGGGGTTAGGGGTTAGGGGTTAGGGTTTAGGGTTTAGGGTTTAGGGTACACCTTCATCAATGGCAGGCCAGGTTTTATGTACTCATAGATAATATGCTATATTATTATTAAAAAAAGTAGGCTTATACAATATATACATATATATCTAGGGGTTAGGGGTTAGGGGTTAGGGTTTAGGGTTTAGGGTTTAGGGTTTTTGTGACGGGTTTTAGGGTCGTAGACTTCATAGATAATGCTTTCGAGCGTTTAGGGTTTAAGGGTTAGGGTTTAGGGTTTTATTTACGTCTTTATAGATTAGGGGTTTAGGGTTTAGGGGTTTAGGCCTTCATAGATAAGGGCTTTAGGGTTTAGGGTTTAGGGTTTAGGGTTCAGGGTTTGTTAGCTATTTATATATCTATGAAGGTTTTGGCGTCGATATGTCTTGTTTGGTATTGAATATGTAATATGTATTAGGGTTTAGGGTTTAGGGTTTAGGGTTTATGGTTTATGGTTATTAAGGTTTTCAGTTTTCTATGAATATGTTTCTGGTGTATAGGGAGATGCCAAGCCTCGAGGGTTTATGTTTTTAGAGGGATGTTTCGTAGAGACAGTAGAAGAGCCGGGGGCATTAAGGCCTTTTGGCTTTGCTATTGTCTATCCGAGAGGAGATAGTGTTGCGAGGAGAGTGCTATACGCACAGTCTGAGGCTGTAAGAATAGAAGGATGATGATGATGATGCTGTTGTTGCTGTTGCTGCTGATGCTGCTGCTGCTGCTGCTGGTGTTGATGGGGGTGGGGGGGGGG
>OY986954.1:2970545-2983045 GCA_963920595.1 Eimeria praecox
CAGCAGCGCCAAAGATTTAATTTGTAGATTACTAACATCTAACCCGCAACAACGTATAACGATAGAAGAAGCCCTTCAACATATTTGGATTAGAAACCCTACTGCTGTTATTAATGAGGCCAACAAGACAGATCCATTCGATCATATCAGTTAGTTTTATTGATGATGATGCTGTTGATGCTGTTGCTGCTGCTGCTGCTGCTGTTGGTGGTGGTGGTGGTGTTGGTGTTGTTGCTGCTGCTGTTGGTGGTGTTGATGTTGTTGCTGCTGATGCTGCTGTTATTAATGAGGCCAACAAGACAGATCCATTCGATCATATCAGTTAGTTTTATTGATGATGCTGATGCTGATGTTGTTGATGTTGCTGCTGCTGTTGTTGTTGCTGTTGGTGGTGGTGCTGTTGCTGCTGTTGGTGGTGGTGTTGTTGCTGCTGTTGGTGGTGGTGTTGCTGCTGCTGTTGGTGGTGTTGGTGGTGTTGATGTTGTTGCTGCTGCTGCTGCTGTTATTAATGAGGCTAACAAGACATACACGTTTGATTATATCAGTTAGTTTTATTGCTGCTGCTGCTGCTGCTGTTGGTGGTGGTGTTGTTGCTGCTGCTGTTGTTGTTGCTGCTGCTGTCGGTGGTGTTGCTGCTGCTGCTGATGCTGCTGCTGTTATTAATGAGGCTAACAAGACATATCCTTTTGCTCATATCATTTAGTTGCCATAGAATAATCCTTTCTGCTGCTGTTGCTGCTGCTGCTGCTGCTGCTGCTGCTGCTGCTGTACAGATCCGGCTGTACAGCCAATCGACCCGCATGCACTTGCTGCAGCAGATGGGGCTTCTACGTTTACGATTCCTAACACACATAACCGTTTAGCGCAGCAGCGAGCGCAGCAGCAGCAAGCGAAGACTGCTGCTGCACCTGCTGCTGCTGCTGCTGCTGCAGCAGCAGCAGCACCGGCTGCAGCAGCTGCTGCTGCTGCGGTTCCTGCTGCTGCTAAAGCAGCAGCAGAAGCACAAGAAAAAGATTCAACAGGCGCTGCAGCAACAGACGCCACGAAGCTTGCTGCTGCTGTTGCAGCAACAGCAGCAGCAGCAGCAACCCATGGGGCTCTTGCTGCTACGAGTGCTAGCAGCATGTTGACGCAGCCAGCAGCAGCAGCAGCAGCAACTCCTGCTGCTGCTGCAGCAGCAGCAGATGCTGCAAAGGCTGCGGGTGCAGCAGCACAGACAGCAGCAACAGAAGACACCACAAAAGCCAAACAACTGCAGCCCGTACAGCCGCAGGTAACAGCAGCAGCAGCAGCAGCAGCTGCTGCTGCTGCTGCTGCTGCTGCTGTAACAGGAGAGCAGCATGAAGCAGCTGCTTCAGATCGACATCCGCCAGCAGCTGCAGCTCCTGCTGCTGGTGTTGCAGCAGAGACCGCAGCAACAGCAAAGGAGACAGCGAAAGCAGCAGCAGCAGCAGCACACTCAGCAGCAGCTGTAGCACAGGCTGCTGCTGCTGCTGCTGCACTGCATGCAGCAGCAACAGACGAAGCCTTTGCTGCAGTGCAGCGGGGGCCCAGCGGTGATAGTGTGGGGCGAAGGCCTCACCAGCCCGAACAGCAGCAGCAGCAACAGCAACAGCAGCAGCAGCAACAGCAGCAGCAGCAACAGCCGCAGCAGCAGCAACAGCAGCAGCAGCAGCAGACTCTAGGCGTGTGTGCACCCAGGGGTGCGGCAGCTTCACTAACAAGCCCTGCAGCAACAGGGGCCTCGACACCTACGAGTGTTGCTGCTGCTGCTGCTGCAGCAGCAGCAGCTGCTGCTGCAACACTGCCAGCAACAACGGCGGCAGCGCAAGCGCCTGCAGCAACAGCAGCAGCAACAACAGCAGCAGCAACAGCAGCAGCAGCAGCAGCAGCAGCCAAGCAGCCTACTCCTCAAACCACTAAGAAAGCAGGCGCCTGACCTGTTGCTGTTGCTACAGAATCTGCAGCAACTGCAGCAGCAGCAGCAGCAGCTGCTGCTGCTGCTGCTGATGCTGCTGCTGCTTCTGGTAAGGGTTGCTTCCCTGCAGCTCCGCCATTTGCCTGGCGCGAGGGTTTAGGGTTTTGATTTGCAGTTAAGGGTTTAGGGTTTACAGTTGAGGGTTTAGGGTTTAGGGTTTGGGGTTTATAGTTGAGGGTTTAGGGTTTAGGGTTTATAGTTTGAGAGGGTTTAGGGTTTATAGTTTAGGGTTTACATTTGAGGGTTTAGGGTTTATAGTTTAGGGTTTAGGGCTTAGGGTTTATAGTTTAGGGTTTAGGGTTTACAGGTTAGGGTTTAGGGTTTATAGTTTACGGTTTAGGGTTTATAGTTTAGGGTTTAGGGTTTATAGTTTAGGGTTTAGGGTTTACAGGTTAGGGTTTAGGGTTTAGGGTTTACAAATTAAGGTTTTAGGTTTTACAGTATAGAGAGTGTCTAGAAGAGATAGTAGAGGCTACACTACACAGCTGCTGCAGCAGCTGCTGCAGCAGCAAGGGAAGCTGCTGCTGCTGCAGTATGCTGCAGCAGCAAAGCCACACTGCTGCAGCAACAAGTTCGTGCTGCTGCAGCAGCAGCAGCAGGCACATGCTGCTGCTGCTGCAGCACAAAGTACAACCTGCTGCTGCTGCTGCTGCAGCAGCAGCTGCTGCTGCTGCTGCAGTAAGTAAACACTGCAGCAGTAGCAACGTGCTTACCACAGCATCAGCAGCAACTTTATGGTGCCTCAGCAGCAGCAGCAGCAGCAGCAGCAGGAGCAGCAGCAGCAGCAGCAGGTTGATTTTCTTTTATTCTAAATACGATTCTTCCTTCTTGTGGTGCTGTGGGGTTTGTTTGTATAATAACATAATCGTATAGCTGTACGTACACCCTATTTATTCTTAACTTCCCACTAAGCCCACAATTAATATATTTATCTTTTATAGCTGAGGGTGTTTCAGTTATTGTCGCACCAAAGACACAAGATAAACCTGCTGCTGCTGCTGCTGCTGCTGCTGCTGCTGCTGTTAGATGTACACGAAATCGTCCTCCTGGAAGACAAGCAACTACACGCCCTGACAGACTCAGACAGGAGTCCTTCCCCTTGCTGCTGCTGCTGTTGCTGCTGCTGCTGCTGCTGCTGCTGCTGCTGCTGCTGCTGCTGCTGTCGGTGTTGCTGTTATTGCTCAGCCTCTTATGCTGTCTCTGTCTCCCCTGTCTCTGTCTCGATGAGCTAGGGGCCCCTCCTTTAGCAAACAAGGGAGGAGACACCGTGAGGGGGGCCCCTGGGGCCCTTCCCGGTGTCTGTTCAGGGGCCCCCCAGGGGCCCCTCAGGGGGGGGCCCCAGGGGCCCCCAACGGGGGCCCCCTCATGGGGGGCCCCCAGGGGGCCCCCAACTGGGGCCCCCCAGATTGTCTTGAGGTTTCGAGGGTACAGAGGTGGATTGATAAAACTATATATCTTAGATGAGAAAATCTTTGTAGGGGGCCCCTCCTTCTGTTTTGTAAAGACCCGGGGGCCCCCCTGGTGGTGTTGTATGTATAGAGCGGGGGGGCCCCCTCCTCCTCGCTTCAATGATAGAGGATATGCTAAAGAAGAGGTAATTATAAGAAGAAACAAACAAATAACGATAAGAAAAAGTTTAATAAACATAAAAAATATATCGAACATAGATGGGGGGCCCCCCATGATGATGGTCGGTGGGGGCCCCCCCCCTCCATTCGTTTCTTTTCAGATAAAATTTTTAAACAATAAATAATTTTAATTTAATTTTATATATTAAATATTATTTTAAAGAAAAATTCTGAAAAACACAGAAACACAGCCAATGAAACTGCCCTCCCTTACAGCCCGGTAGGTTCGACTGGGGGGCCCCCTGGGGGGGCCCCCAGGGGGGGGGCCCCCCCCGGGGGCCCCCCTGCAGGAGGGTACTGCTCTAGAATAAGATAAGCTAAACCCTAAACCCTAGTTAAAAACCCTAAACCCTAAACCCTAAACCCTAGATATAAACCCTAAAACCTAAGCCTGTAAACCCTAAACCCTAGCTAGCGCTGAAGTTAAACTATCATTAGAGGTTTAATTATAATTAAACCCCCGCATACACAACAACACCCCCATCTGAACACCTAAACCCTAAACCCTAAACCCTAACCCCCAACCCCTAAACCCTAAACCCTAAACCCTAAACCCTAGGAATCAGTCAAAGACGAGTTGTATATACTCTAATAAGATAAAATAATATGTGTAATATATATTGTAGAATAAGAACGAGGTGTATGTACTCTAAAATATAATAAGAGTAATTTAAACTGAAGAAGAAGATGAAGCGCATACAAAGATAATAAAAGACATTCAGGTGTATGTACTCCTGGGGCTTACCTGCAGTGAGCTGTTGTTGATGCTGCTGTAATAACATACTCTGTATAAACATATATATATATATATATATATATATATATATATATATATATATATATATATATATATATATATATATATATATATATTTCTATATAGTTATATACGGTTAGATATACTTATGTATATTTATGCACAGTTATATACAGTTATTTATAGTTATCTATAGAGATATATATGCAGCTATATATAGTTATATACAGTCATATCTATCTATATCTATATCTATCTGCATCTATCTATCTATCTATCTGTCTATCTATCTATCTATTATATATATATATATATATATATATATATATATATATATATATATATATATATATATATATATATAAACGTATTCATTAGATTACTCTATAGGATGCTATATATATACATACATATATATATATATTCAATCACTTGACAATTTAAATCCGTTCAAGTTCCCATACTGCCCCCACAGCTAGCCACAGCTAGCCATAGCTAGCCGCAGCTAGCCGCAGCTAGCCACAGCTAGCCAGAGGAGTTGCTGGTAACAGCAGCAGCAGCAGCAACTGCAGCAGCAACAGCAGCACGGCAATTAGAAAGCTGCTGCGGGATGCTGCTGCGCAGAAGCGCGTACACTTGAATCGAAGAGACAAACAAAGAAACACTGGTAGAGACAGAAGGAGACAGAGACAGAAGGAGACAGAGACAGAAGAAGAGACAGAGACCGAAGAAGAGACAGAGACAGAAGAAGAGACAGAAGCAGAGAGAGTAGAACAAACATAAGAAGAGACAGAAACAGAGACAGGAGCAGAGCGAGAAGCAGAGACAGAAGCAGTAGAGGAGACAGAAGAAGAGACAGAAGCAATAGAGGAGACAGAAGAAGAGAGAGTAGAAGAGACAGAAGAAGAGACAGAAGAAGAGACAGAGTCGAGGTGTCTCCTGTTCTGTCTCCTTCAATCTTCCATCCAATCTTCGGCGTTCGCCCCAACAATTCGACATCGCGGGTTATTCTCTACTTCATCGTCTGTCTCCTCAATTCTTGACGACTCCCTAATTAAATAAATAAATAAATAAATAAATAAATAAATAAATAAATAAATAAATAAATAAATAAATAAATAAATAAATAAATAAATAAATAAATAAATAAATAAATAAATAAATAAATAAATAAATAAATAAATAAATAAATAAATAAATAAATAAATAAATAAATAAATAAATAAATAAATAAATAAATAAATAAATAAATAAATAAATAAATAAATAAATAAATAAATAAATAAATAAATAAATAAATAAATAAATAAATAAATAAATAAATAAATAAATAAATAAATAAATAAATAAATAAATAAATAAATAAATAAATAAATAAATAAATAAATAAATAAATAAGTAAATAAGTAAATAAATAAATAAATAGTAGAAAATAAATAATAAATATTGTAAATAATACAGATTAAGAGACAGATTAGGAGACAGACAGAAAGATAGATGAGGAGACAGATAAAGAGACAGACGAGGAGACAGAAGAGGCACCAGCAACAACAGCAGCAGCAGCAGAAGCAGCAGCAGCAAGAAGCCCAACAGCAGCAGCATAACTAGCAGCAGCAGCAGCAGCACCAGCAGCAGCAGCAGCAGCAGCACCCCCCAGCGCACAACAAGCAGCAGCAGCAGCAACAACAACAACAACAGCAGCAGCAGCAGCAATAGCAGCAGCAGCAGCAAGTATACATACCCTGCATCATATAGGTCTGTTGGTCCTGTCTCCGCTTTGCTGCTGCTGCTGCTGCTGCTGCTGCTGGTGTCTGTAGGTTGCTGCTGCTCCTGTTGAATGTCAGGGTTTATATTATATATATATTCTGTGTCTTTATCTGCGGTGTCTATACAGCTCAAGGTGTTTTGATGTTGAAGTAGAAATGCAGTTGGGTTTTGTTTAATATCTTCAAGTTGTTTGCGTAATAAATTATTTTGTTGTTGTATATTATCTAATTTTTCTTGTAATTTGATTGTTTCTTGCTGTGTAGGTAATATTTTAGAGACAGCTCCAGGTGTCTCTTCAGCTAAACATTTCAATGCATCTCTAATAATTTTTAATTTTTTATTTCTTAATTTAATTTTCTCTACTGTCTCTCTCATAATTAATCCTTTCTTCTCTCTAAATGCTTCAAACTGTCCTGCAATTGCACTAGGGGCTTTCAATTGTAATTTCAATAGAGATAAATATAATTCAGATAATGCTATACCACATCTACTTATATCTTCAGAAAATAAATATGTTGTCTCTTCTTGTTCTTCTTCTGTCATACGAGATACAAACTTCTCCAATTCTTGTAAACGCAAGTCTGATAACAAATCGCATAAACCCTAAACCCTAAACCCTAAACCCTAAACCCTAAACCTTAAACCCTAACCCCAAACCCCAAACCCTCAAACCTCAAACCCTAAACCCTAAACCCCAAACCCCAAACCCCAAACCCTCAAACCTCAAACCCTCAACCCTAAACCCCAAACCCCAAACCCTACCCCGTAACCCCTAACTCGTAAACCCTAAACCGTAAGACCATTAGGGTTTATGATGGGTGCCTGCCTACCCAAATTAGTTTTTTCTTCATCATCATCAGATGTATTATCTGAAGATGTTTCGCTAGGACTAGATTCTCCTCCCTCTATATCTCTAATTCTTTCTGTGTGTATTTGTTGTATGTCTTCATCATTATTTTTATTATTTTGTATTTCTTCTTCTTTTTCTATTTTTTTTTGTAATTCTGTATAATAACTATGCATGCGTACAGCCATACTACTTTTTGTACGTATTAATTGTCTCCTTTTTTCTTGTTTTTCTTCTTGTTGTAGAGACCAATCTAATAATTTAGATATATCTCCTCCTGCCAATGCTTGTAATGAAGCCTTCTTATTTTGATTATCTTCTTCTAATTTAGAAAAAGCTAAAGCTAAACGTAAGGCGAATTCAATAAACGATCCCGGGATAATATCTAATCGTAAATGTACAACAGCAAGGCCTAAGGCCTCCCCCATAACCTTCAGAAAATATATTCTTTCTTCTAAATTAATACTTCTTTGTCTTGAATTTAATAATATAGCTAACCTACCACGTCTTTGTGCTGCTACTAATTGTATAGACTCATCAATATCATTAAATATTACAACGGGCTCTTGTCTCTTTCTTCTTTCAGATAAACTAGAAAAGAAACGAAATACTGTCCCTATTACAGGAACCCAGAAAAAACTACGTGTTGCTCGAACATTATCAAAATAAGCAAATATTAAATTTATTAATACTTCTAAAATAAAAAATATTACGGGAATGCACACAAATAAAAGTAATGCCGCGTTAATACTACCAGAAAATTGAGCCCCTAGAAGTAGCTGAAAAACCAAACAAACACACAATACAGATAGACAGATAGATAGACAGATAGATATAGATAGAGGGATAGATATACAGATAGATATAGATATAGATACAGATAGATAGAGATATAGATGTAGATTTAGATTTAGATATAAATATACACATAGGCATAGAATTAGCTATACAGAGAGGTATATATATATACACACACACACACATATATATATATATATAACGATATATATAGACATATGCATATATAGATATAGATAGATAGATAGATAGAAAGATAGATATAGATAGATAGATAAATAGATAGATTGATAGATAGATTGATAGATGTATATATATATATATATATGTGTATATATATATATATATATACACATATATATATATATGTATCTATACATATAGAGACATAGAAACATAGAAATATAGATATATAGATATGGGTATATATACAATCAATCATATACGTCTCCTCCTCGTTCTGCCTCTTTCTCTATGTCTCTTTCTCTGTGCCACTGTCTCTTTCTTTCTGTCTCTTTCTCTTTCTGCTCTGTCTCTCGGTCTCTGTCTCCGTCTCTTTCTCTGTCTCCTCTCTGTCTCCGTCTCTTTCTCTGTCTCTATTTGTCTGTGTCTCTGTCTCTATCTGTCTCTATTTCTAATATGTTATATAATTATATATTTGTGAGATTTGTTTGTATGAGGATAAAAAATATAATAATAAAGACAAACAAACAATGAAAAGAAATAAACATCAACACCCTAATTAAAATTTAATTATTAGAAAACAAACAAACAGACAGAGACAGAGAGACAGAGAGAAACATTGAGAGGGAGAGACAGAGAGAGACAACAGCAGAGACAGAAACAGAAAGAGTTAGGGAGACAGAAAGGTAGAGAGACAGAGAGAGAGAGAGAGAGAGAAAAGAATAGTAGAGAACAAGACAGAGACACCGTGCGACATGCAGACAGAGAGAGACACAAAGAAAGACTGGGAAGGATAGAGAAAGAAACAGAGACAATGAAAGAGAGAGAGACAGAGACGGAGACAAAGAGAGAGAGAGAGAGAGACAGATGAACCGAGACAAGACAGATAAGGAGACAGAGAAAGAATAAAAACAAGTAATTAAAACAACAACAGCAAGAGAAGACAATCACCAAGAGAGAGAGAGAGAGAGAGACAGATGCAGTGAGAGACACAGAGAGAGACAGAGACAGAGACAGAAGAGCAGAGACAAGACAGAGAAAGAGAAAGAATAAAAACAAGTACGTAAACCAACAACAGCAAGAGGAGACAATCACCAAGAGAGAGAGACAGCAACAAAGAGACAGAGACAAAGAGAGAGAAAGAGACAGCGAAGGAGACAGAGAAAGAATAAAAACAAATAAGAAAAGAACAACAACAAGAGGAGACAATCACCAAGAGAGAGAGACAAATGCAGAAAGAGACAGAGAGAGAAAGAGAGAGAAAGAGAGAGAGAGAGAGAGAGAGAGAGAGAGAGAGAGAGAGAGAGAGCAACAAAGACACAAAGAGAGAGACAGCAACAAAGAGACAGAGGCAAAGAGAGATACACAGAGAGACAGACAGAGACAGAGAAAGAGACAGAGAAAGAATAAAAACAAATAAACAACAACAACAACAACAAGAGGAGACACCGACCCCCATAGTACACGAGGCGATCGTCCATATGGCCATGCTGTGATTCTCTAGTCGGTCAAGGGTAGAATAACTCCTGTTAAGAAACACAAATATATCTAGTATAAATATATTTTATCTTATTTAGTTTATTTAGTTTATTTAGTTTATTTAGTTTATTGGGGCTATCAATTTTATGTATTGTGTTTATATTAATTATATTGTTTATTTTATTTATTTTATTTATTTTATTTATTTTATTTTGTTTTATTTTTATTTTTATTTTTATAACACAAAACATCTCATATAATTAGAAAAGTATTTTCTTATTTATTTATTTTCTTATTTTTATTATACATGTTTTTCAAACGCAAAGCAGAGAGAGAGCGAGAGAAAGATAGTGAGGGACACGAAGAGACACAGAGAAGCAGACAGAGACAGAAGGAGACAGTAACGGGAGGAGACAGAGACAAAAGGAGAGGGAGAGAAAGATGCAAATACAAACATGTATATATATATATATGTATATATATATATATATATATATATATATATATATATATATAATACGCTTATTTACAGACACAGAAATACGGAGACAGAGACAGCCAAAGAACGACAAAGAAATACAGACATTCACTGAGAAGAAGATAAAGAGACAGACAGCAGGAGTGCTGCATATGCAGGCTACGGCTGCGTGTCTCTCTCTCTCTCCCTCTCTCTGTCTCTCTCTCTCCCTCTCTGTCTCTCTCTCCCTCTCTGTCTCTCTCTCTCTCTCTGTCTCTGTCTCTCCCTCTCTCTCTCTCTCTCTCTCTGTCTCTGTCTCTCCCTCTCTCTCCCTCTCTCCCTCTCTCCCTCTGTCCCTCTCTGTCCCTCTGTGTCCCTCTCTGTCTCTGTCTGTGTGTGTTCTTACCTTTTATCGAAAGGCTGACACCTAAGATGTAGAATATTAAATGCGATAGCAATAGCAGTAGCAATCGTAATACTAGCAGCTGATATTGTACTTGTCCCGAAAAGAAGAATAGAAGATACAACAAGAACAGATAATTTTCTTGCAAATACGACTGTCTCCCAAAACCAATACTCTCTTACAAAACCATTATGTAAGAACCCATACTTAAGACGTGTCTCTTTACTATTCAAGTTCTTTCTATTAACATACAACACCATAAAGGCCCCTAATGGTATCCCTATACTCCATAGAAGTAGGCCTGCAATACCTAATATAAAAAATTTGAAATACTCGCTAGTAGGAGATATTATACATTCTACACTCATAGCTGATGTTAAGAAATATCTATCTCCATATTCATCCCCGAAGTTAATTGCTTTACATTCAAGAAGGCTTAACATATATCTTGTTGTTGAGGTATATATAAAAAAAGATACGGTTACGTATATCGGAGTCATATCCTCAAAAAATTTATATGCTCTTCTCCATGATGTTTCTCCTGGTAGAGATATATATCTAAACATCATAAATAATCTATCTTCTTCTAATTTATCTCGTAACTGTTCTGTTAAACCAACTAAATTAAATTTAATAGTCTGTTGTAGGACTTCAAGCTTTCTTTGTGTTGCTTGTTTATAATAATGTTCTACTCTAGATACAAATATATACATTATTAATGTAGCTGCAAGAGGTAAGAATATGGGTAGAGAAGCATAGAATAAACGCGTAAAGAAGAATGTATCTGAATAAGACAAATTAAATATTTGTCTTAATACACAATCTACAGAAGTCCAATGTGTTTTCTGAGAAGAAGATATCTGTTCAGCTACATCTGATTGTAAACGATATAACCAGCTCGGTAATTCTATTTGTTCTAAATCTACTACAGATAATACCCACATACATGTAACAAAATTCGAAGCAATCTTAATAACAATAGAGTGTATAGACCGACGATTATACCCTGCAGCTACATTCATATACGCCATAGCTATATTAAATAATAATAAACCCAAATAATACCCTAAACACAAAGATATATTAAGACCTAAAGAAGGACAGATCGTACATATCTCTTCATGTTCAAATGTATTTGTATAACCATACTTACACTCGCTACATAAGAAATCTGCCATGGTGTCTGCACAGACACCATATTCTAAACATGCATTAGAGACAGGGCATTTAACAAATCTCCAATCTCCTACATCAATTAACTCTTGTTGTAATTCTACGAGAAAATAATCCGCTTTAGGATACGGCTTAATATGATCTTGTGAGCTGATCGATATAGTTGTATTATTATTTAATAAATTCTCTCTAGCTTCTTCTTCTAAACCCCCTAAACATGTAGCCCCATTAGGACAAATGTGGCAGCTACCAGCAGCGAAATATGTCCCTGCCTCACAAAAACACTGGCTTTGATATTGCATCCCCTCAAAACTTGTTGAATGGCTCCCACATAAACCATTACAATTTGAATCTTGTACTGACGTCTTGTAAGAACCTGAAGGACATGGCTCGCATCTCTTATACCCCAAATCGTCATAACCCCGAAAGGCGAAGCCCTTATCACACAAACCTGCGCACAGTCAAACACAAAACCATTTGTGTATATATATATATATATATATATATATAGAGAGAGAGAGAGAGAGAGAGAGAGATGTAATATTATACAGAAAAGCATATCTATATCTATATATCCATATATCCATCTCTCTCTCTCTCTCTCTCTCTCTCTATATATATATATATATATATATATATATATATATATATATATATATATATATATATATATATATATATATGCAAATGCTGAGTGTGATACGGACACGAGGGCACGCACACAAAGGCACAACACACAGAGACATAGAAACGAAGAGACACAGAGAAACAGAGACAGACATAGAGACAGGGAAGGAGACAGAGGCAGAAAGAGAAGGGGAGAGAGACAAATATATAGAAAGAGAGACAAAGAAAAAGAAAGAGAGAGAGAGAAAGAGAGAGAAACAAACACAGAGACAGAGACAGAGACAGACACAAATAGAGAGACAAGTACAGACACAACGAAAGTTACCCCTAACCCTAAACCCTAAACCCTAAACCCTAAACCCTAAACCCTAAACAAGCAAAGACACAGCCAAACAGCCAGAAA
>OY986954.1:2995545-3005545 GCA_963920595.1 Eimeria praecox
TGTCTCCTTTAATCCTTCTACTTCTGTCTGTCTCTCTGTCTCTCTCTATCTCTGTCTCTCTGTCTCTCTCTATCTCTGTCTCTCTATCTTTATCAACATTTTGCTCTTACGCATCTACTCAGAGACAGAAGCCTTTGTTCTCTCTGCTGCTGCCTCTGCTGCTGCTGCTGCTGCTGCAGCAGCAGCAGCAACAGCAGCAGCAGCACCAGTTGTTGCTGCAGGTGCTACTTGCTTACCGATAGTCTGCTGCGCGAAGGAGACACCTCTAATTGACTTAGTGTCTCCTCTATCTTCTTTCCCCTCAAGATAATTAAGTAAATCTTCTCTTTCTTGGGTTTGTACATGAACAGAATAAGTTGAGGAGACAAACGAAGAAGTCGTCTCCTTCAACAAACGCATGAGCTCTTGTCGAACCTCAGCAGACACCTCAGCTGTCTCTCTCCCCTCCATATCCCCCAATACTGTCCCCTTCTTCACACTTACAATACCACCAGACCCATCATTCCATCCAAAGGGGGGCCCCCCCCCCTTCAGGGGGCCCCGGAGGCCCCAAGCTAAAGGGCCCCCAGAGGGGGCCCCCCCTGTCCCCAAAGAGGCTTTGGGGCCCCCAATGGGGCCCCCATCTTTATTCAGAGAGGCCTTGGGGCCCCCACTGGGGGCCCCATCTTTACTGAGAGAGGCTGTTGGGCCCCCATTAGAGCCCCTCACGGGGGCCCCCTCTTTCCTTACAGAGACCTTGGGGCCCCTCATGGGGGCCCCCTCTTTCCTTACAGAGACCCTGGGGCCCCTCATGGGGGCCCCCTCTTTCCTTACAGAGACCTTGGGGCCCCTCATGGGGGCCCCCTCTTTCCTTACAGAGACGTTGGGGCCCTCATTGGGGCCCCCACTGGTAATAGGGTCCCATATATCTGGGGGCTGTCTCTGTGTTGCTTCTGTGAGAGGTGTTCTTAGGTTGCTTCGGCAAGTGTCTCCTTTTTGAAGAAAGGAGGAGGCCTTCATAGTAGAAGAAGCTACGCCTGCGGGAGAAAGGAGACACCGTAATGTGCTGCTGCTGTCTCCTCTAACAAATAAAAAGAAAAGAGAGACAAATCTCATACAGAAACAACAGATAAACAAACACAATGAAACTGCTGCTGCTGCTGCTGCAGCAGCAGCAGCAGCAGCTGAGGGTACTGTCACGGATACTGTCGTTGCTGTTACTGTTAACGCTGCTGCTGCTGCTGCTCCTGCTGCTGCTGCTGCTCTTGCTGCTGCTGCTGCTGCTGCTGCATACCTGCATGTTTAAATTTGCCTCGAGCGCTGTCTTCACCCCTTGTCTTAACCTGCAGCACAAAACCATCGGCCCAAGCAACAGCAGCAAATAAACAACTGCTGCTGCTGCTGCTGCTACTGCTGCTGCTGCTGCTACTGCTGCTGCTGCTGTTGCTGCTGTTGCTGCTGTTGCTGCTGTTGCTGCTGCTGCTGCTGTTGCTGCTGTTGCTGCTGGTGGTGCAGCAGTGTATTTACGCTGCTTTAGGCTTACCGACACAGAGACGACAGGAGTAGAGTTCAGCAGCAAGACAACAGCACCAGCAGCAGCTGCTGCTGCTGCTGCTGCTCTAAGGAGACTTTTCATGTTGCTCCTCTTGTATGTATATGTATAAAGTAGAGGCTTCTCCACAGCCAGCGAGTGCCTGGGCTGGTTGTTGCTACTTTGTGGTTATCTAGATGGTGGGCTTCATGATGTTGTTTGCATGCGTTGCCGGGAATCGAACCCGAACGACCGAGTCCCGCCAGCCTTCAAAAGAGACACCTTAACAACTGAGCTGTTGGTCCCGAGACACCGCAGCAGAAGATAGACAGATGAGTGAGTGTGGTAAGAACGGAACCGTAAGCCGCAGCAGTTGCTGCTGCAGCAGCAGCAGCGACAGAAGCTGCAGCAATAGAAGCAGCAGCAGCAGATAATAAACACGTAATAGGGCGAGAGAGAGAGAGAGAGAGTGAAAGAACCTCAGGAGATAAGGAGAGACCTGCAGCAGCAACAGCCGAGCCACTGGTTCATGAGCCTCGATGTGCTGCATTCAGGTGTATGTACACCGCGCATCCCTGCTCAATTCTTTAAAAGAAATGTTGTTTATTTTCTATGTGCATGCATAAATTTATGTGTTTAAATACAAGAAGAAAGCCCCAAATTTGAGGTGTACGTACACCTGAACGGGCGAGCACCGCTCGCCACACATCGAGTGTCCTTGCTGCTGCTTCTGAGTATATCAACTCTGTCTTTTTATTTATTTTTTATTTTTTATTCATTTATTTAATCCATTAAATATAATTTATTAGACATTTCAATAATTACAGAGAGATCAAGTGCTGTACAGACACCCCAGCACCCGCCGTCAGCCGCCGACCACCGTGCACCATCACAACCGGCAAACCCTAAACCCTAAACCCTAAACCCTAAACCCTAAACCCTAAACCCTAGACCCTAAATTCTGAGATTATGGGGCCCGAATCCTTGAATTTGGACTTCTCATGGGCTGCTTTAAACCCTTACAGAGTAAAAAGGAGGGCAAACCCCTTTTAGGGTTTAGGGTTTAGGGTTTAGGGTTTAGGGTTCAGGGTTTTTAGAGGAAGAGAGAGCACACAAACTACGAGAGAGAAACAAAACCCTAAACCCTAAACCCTAAACCCTAAAAGGGTTTAGGGTTTAGGGAAACCATTTGAAGCTAACTTAGTCTGTAAACCCTAGACACCAGACTTGCTAGACTCGAGGCCTTCTCAACCTTAAACCCTAAACCCTCAACCCTAAACCCTAAACCCTAAACCGCAGACCCCCTATAATGCGCTTAGCGCTACAACTTCATACAAGCTAAACCCTAAACCCTAAACCCTAAACCCCAATCTTCAGCGTGTATGTTTGACACACTAACGAAAGACTACATATGACGGTGTCGTTGCACAGCCTTACCGTAAACCCTAAACCCTAAACCCTAAACCCTAGAACTAACCATAAACCCTAAACCCTAAACCCTAGAGCTATCGATAAACCCTAAACCCTCAAGAACGTAAATCAAATCTATCGGACGACGCCTGCATCCCTCAACAGGGGATAGAGAACTCTTTACCTAGCATCTAAAACCCTAAACCCTAAACCCTAAACCCTAAACCCTAAACCCTAAACCCTAAACCCTAAACCCTAAACCCTAGTTAATAACTTTTTTAACCTTGCTGCAAAGCATTCGGTTTTCACTGCCTCTGCTGCTGCTGCTTGCTGCAGCAGCAGCCAATATCTCCCCCCGTACCCTCATCAGCAGCAACAGCAACAGCAACAACAACAACAACAACAGCAGCAGCAGCAGCAGGAGGAGGAGGGAGAGGGAGAGGAGCCTCTAGGGTTTATAACTTCTGTCGTCTAAACCACATATACACCGCAACTAATACAAGAAGAGAAGAGACAGTAGATAGAACAAACCCTCCCCAGAATATCTCTTGTTTCTCTTCTAAACCACTCTTTATATTCATACCAAATAAACCCGCAAGAGCCGCAACAAAACCGAAAAACACAGATAATATATCTAATGCTATCTCTGTTTTTAAAAATATATTTCGTGTTGAAGCCAAATGTAACTCCATTAATTGAAGCGCGTCATCTAACGCATCTTCTGTCCTTAGAATTACCTAAATATACACAATAACTACAACACATAATAGGGTTTAGGGTTTAGGGTTTAAAGTTTAGGGTTTAGGGTTTACATCCGAGGAGATACTCCGAGAGGAAGGAGACAGAGAGAGACAGAGACAGAGACACAGAGAGAGAGAGAGTAGAGAGACACAGAGAGAGAGGAGAGCATAAATATAAATATTTTTATATTTATAGAAATATAACATAACACACAACTAGGAGACAGAGAAGAGACAGAGAAGAGACAGACACACAAGACAGCCAGCGACAAATAAAATATATATATATATATATATATATATATATATATATATATATATATATATATACAGAGAGAGAGAAAGAGAGACAGAGAGACAAACAATGCAAAGGCTATCTAAGATAGTCCTCTGTCATGCTGCTGCTGCTGCTGCTGCTGCTGCTGCTGCTGCTGCTGCAGCAGCAGCAGCAGCACCAACAAGAACACCATCATCATCACCATCGTCAGCAGCAGCACGAGCAACAGCAGCACGACCATCACCATCATCACCATCATCATCAGCAGCAGCAGCAGCAGCAGCAGCAACAGCAGCAGCAGCAGCATCCTCCTCAATATAATTATGTGTCTCCTTGCTTACTTGCGAAATCGCTTCAACTTCCTGTTCATAACATTCTAACAATATTTCAACATCTTGTACATTTGGCGTTTTTTTTAGATTTCTCCACAAACTATCATCACTCCAAAATCTACTTAATTCTAATCGTATCATATCTTCTTCTGTATTTAATAACTCACGAATCGCTCTTTGTAGTCCCCACGCTCTCTCCTTCACGCGTACAAGTCTTCTCTTCAATTCAGATAACTCTCGTAAACGACGGCTGCTGCTTGGCTTCTCATGTAATATATATAATAACATATCTGCCTTGTTCTTCAAAGGAGATAAATCGCGAAGGAGACACTCACATGCCTGCATCCATACAAACAATTATATTTAATTAATTAATTAATTAATTAATTTGTTTATTTATTTATTTATTTAGTTAGTTATTTATTTGTGTCAGTATTTGTATATCTCCACTTTATATATATATATATATATATATATATATATATATATATATATATATATATATATATATTATAATAATATAAATATATAATAACATATCTGCTTTGTTCTTTAAAGGAGACAAATCACGAAGGAGACACTCACATGCCTGCATGTATACAAACAGTTATATTTTATTTATTTATTTATTTATTTTATTTATTTATTTATTTTTTATTTATTTAAGAGACAGATAGAGAGACACATAAAGAGACAGATAAAGAGACAGAGACAGAGACAGATACAGCTAAAGATACAGCTAAGAGGAGACAGATAAGAGGAGATAGATGAGAGGAGACAGATAAGAGGAGACAGATAAGAGGAGACAGATAAGAAGAGAGAGACAAAGAGACAGATAAAGAGACGGAGACAGATAAAGAGATAGAGATAGATAAAGAGACAGATAAAGAGACAGCTAAGAGGAGACAGATAAGAGGAGACAGACAAAGAGACAGATAAGAGGAGACAGATAAGAGGAGACAGATGAGAGGAGACAGATAAGAGGAGACAGATAAGAGGAGACAGATAAGAGGAGACAGATAAGAGGAGACAGATAAGAGGAGACAGATAAAGAGACAGATAAAGAGACGGAGACAGATAAAGAGACGGAGACAGATAAAGAGATAGAGATAAAGAGACAGCTAAGAGGAGACAGATAAGAGGAGACAGATAAGAGGAGACAGATAAGAGGAGACAGATGAGAGGAGACAGATAAGAGGAGACAGATAAGAGGAGACAGATAAGACAGATAAGAGTAGACAGATAAGAGGAGACAGATAACCTACATATACAAGCAAGGCCTCAAGAGCAGCAAACTCGGTAGGCCCAGTTCTCTTAACTTGTTCTAAGCTCATCAAAGTTGATATCAAATTTTCATATTCTTCATAACCCCCACTCTCAACTCGACACCCCTCCTATACACCCCACACAAACCCTAAACCCTAAACCCTAAACCCTAAACCCTAAACCCTAAACCCTAGACCCTAAACCTTGTACAGTTAGACCCTCTCAAACTGCCCACACACAGCCTAAACCCTAAACCCCAAACCCAAAACCCCAAGCCCTAAACCCCAAACCCAAAACCTCAAACCCTAAACCCCAAACCCCAAACCCCAAACCCTAAACCCTAAACCCTAAAACCCCAAACCCCAAACCCAAAACCCCAAACCGTAAACCCTAACCCCTAAACCCTAATAAATATGTGTATGTGTTATCTGCGATGTTGTACTAACTTCTTCAGGATTAGCATCAGATATATGAGAAGGTAGCATAGTTTGAAAGAGTCGGGTAGATTGGGGTTTAGGGTTTAGGGTTATTTGTTCTTTGAAAAATCTATTTGAAGGAGACAGTATAAGTAATATTCTTTTATATAATATAATACTACGTATATGTGGTAGATTGACTAGAATACAATTACGGCGGACCTCAATGCTAGGTCTGCTGTCTCCTGATGGAGACACTACCTGTCTTAGGTCTCTTAGCTTCAAAGCCCCTACTTGATTATCTAATAAAACATTATTTATATTATGAAGATGAACGAGTCGTAAGAGCTCAGGTGTCTGTACACCCCGGATACAACAGCTACTACCATGGATATCAACTACATCAAAGCGCCGCGATCGCTGAGGCAGAGACCCTAAAAGAGACAGACAAACCCCTCCTCCTATACCTGCTGTTGTTGTTGCTCCTGCTGTTCTTGCTGCTGCTCCTGCTCCTGCTGCTGCTGCTGCTGGTGCTGCAGCAGCAGCTGCTGCTGCTGCTGCAGCAGCAGCAGCACTGTCAGGCCCTGAATCCCCTCGCAGCAACGAACTCGTGCGCGACATACAACTGTCTCCTCCAAACTGTCTCCTCGAGTCTCCTCCCCCTCCTCCCCCTCCTCCCCCTCCTCCTCCTCCTCCTCCTCCTCCTGCTGCTGCTGCTGCTGCTGCTGGGTTATGAGCAAGCCAAGACCCCCCCCACGCAGGCAGTTCTCTTCGAGTGTCTCCACGTAGCAGTCTCCTCGCGCATGCAGCAACAGTCTCCTTTATCCCTGAGAGAGGCCTCGAGCTTCTATGAAAAGGAGACAGACCATCAGCAGGAGAGACAGTAGAAGACCCAGACAGTAGCGGCTGCTGTAGAGAAGAGGAGATACCTATGCTGCTGCTGCTGCTGCTACTGCTACTGCTGCTGCTGCTGCTGCTGCTGCTGCCTTCTCGATGTAGGCGAGGAGACAGCAGCAAACTTTCTATCACTGTCTTTTCTCTTCTTTCGGATATACCCCCGCAGCAGACTAACTCATTATCGTGTCTCCTTTTAGATATCTCCCCCTCCTCTGCTGCTGCTGCTGCTGCTGCTGCTGTTGCTGCTGTTGCTGCTGTTGCTGCTGTTGGGGTCTCTGAGAAGGCTGAGGTTAGACGCGGTGTGGGGCCGGCAGATGATGATGCTGCTGTTGCTCCTGTTGCTGCTCTTGCTGCTGCTGCTGCTGTTGCTGCTGCTGCTGCTGCTGCTGGGATACCTACCGCTACAGAGTCCACTGACTGTGCTTCGTCTACTCTCTCTGCTGCTGCTGCTGCTGCTGCTGTTGCTGCTGCTGCTGCTGTTGCTGCTGTTGCTGCTCTTGTTGCTGCTGTTGCTGCTGCAGCATCTACTCTATCACAGCTCTCTTCTGAAGGAGACGAAGTTGAAGGCGGAACTGAGGAGACACCTGAACCTCCACAACTCAACTGTCTCTCTTCTTTACCATCTTGCTGCTGCTGCTGCTCTTGCTGCTGTTGCTGCTGCTGCTGCTGTTGCTGCTGCTGTTGCTGTTGTTGCTGCTGCTGTTGTTGCTGCTGCTCGTAGCCCTGCAAGGGAGGGCGAGAAACGGCTAGATTGTCCTTCATCACGACCTAACCCTAAACCCTAAACACTAAACCCTAAACCCTAAACCCTAATCCTAAAATCCTAGACCCTAGACTATGGAAGACATCGTACGGCTGCTGCTGCTGTTGTTGTTGTTGTTGTTCTTATGGCTGCTGTTGTATATGCTGCTGCTGTTGCTGCTGCTGCTGTTGCTGCTGCTGCTGCTGCTGAGTTTGCTGCTGCTGCAGATGTCAGTGATAAGATACAGAGGGTTTTAGGGGGGCCCCCCTCTCTGTCTGAGAGCTTCAAGGACTATAGAGGCCTACTAGCTTCAGGTGTACATACACCTCAGCTCTAAGGGAATAAACTTGTAAGATATAATAAATCTAAGATATATTATAAAGAGAAACCTGCAAGCTGCAGTCAGACACACCTGCTGCTGCTGCTGCTGCTGCTGCTGCTGCTCCTGTTGCAGCAGCTGCTGCTGCTGCTCTTGCGTCTGTTGGTGTTGTTGCTGCTGCTCTGAAGTAGATGAGTTAGATATTATATAAACTAAAATTCTATGTAAACGCAAACAATAATATAGAAGAAGAGACATATACACTCAAGGGGCCCCAAACCCTTGAGCTTCGGGGGGCCTCCGAGCGCCTCGGGCTGCTGCTGCTGCTGCTGCTCCTGCTGCTGCTCCTGCTGCTGCTGCTGCTGCTGCTGCTGTTGCTGCTGCTGCTGCTGCTGCTGTTGCTGTTGTTGTTGCATAAGTTGTATCTATATCTTTTATTTTTTAGATTATATATAATTTGTTTTGAAAATAAATAAAGTTAAGATAATACTGAAGAAGAAATAATATAGAAGAGCTCAGGTGTACAGACACCTGAACAGTGTAGCTAGACAGTGTATAAGTGAGGGGGAGAAGATCGAGGCCTTCGTGTATAATAAATATTTTGTTTGTTTTATTTTTATTTATTTTTAAATTAATAAATTATATTTAGATTCAATGGAGTTGTTGTTTCTGATGCAGAGGCCCCTAGCTTCCCTAACACCTCATGCCAGCTAGCTACTCGAAGCCATAACCCTAAACCCTAAACCCTAAACCCTAAACCCTAAACCCTAGACCCTAAACCCTAGCCCCTAAACTCTAAACCCTAAACCCTAGGCCATAAAGTGTAAACCCTAAACCCCACAATAAATCCTAATTAATAAACCCTAAACCCTAAACCCGACACCCCTTCGGGTGTACGTACACCCGAAGATGGTCTTAACAGTCTAACCCGACTGTACACCCTAAAAACAATAAAATCTTTTCTTCTCTTATTTTATATTTTCTTCTTGTTGTTCCTCAACATCATCGCTTTTGTATTTCACTCCATTAAACATGAACACAAACTATCTAACTAAGGACCCCACGGGGGCACCAAGGGCCTAGGGTTTAGGGTTTAGGGTTTAGGGTCTAGGGTTTAGGGAGCCCCCCTAAACCCTGGAAGAGGTGAGGGCTTTGTCGGTGTTTGCTTATATATATATATATATATATATATATATATATATATATATATATTATATATATATATATATATATATATATATATATATATATATATATAAACAATTATTGCTTATCCCGCTAATACCTTCTCTATTATTCTGACGAGCCCCAATTATACCTAGAAAAACAAAAAAGAAACAGATAAGGAGACTGTGATAGATTTATATATATATATATATATATATATATATATATATATATATATATATATATATATATATATATATATATAATTCTTTATAGAGACAAAGCATCTACAGCATGCTGCTGCTGCTGCAGGCCCCTGCAGCTGGGGGCCCCACAGCAGCAGCAGCAGCAGCAGCAGCAGCAGCAGCAGCAGCAGCAGGAACGGCAACAAAAGGAGCAGCAGCAACAGTAGCAGCAGCATCAGCAGAGGAAGCTCAACCACAACAGGAGCAGGAGCAGCTGCAGCAGCAGCAAGAGCAGCAGCAACAACAGCAGCAGCAACAGTCTGAGGAAGAGACAGCTCTTCGTATGCTGTTGTGTGTCTCTTCTGTCTCCTGTCTCCTCGGGTGTATAAGGGGAAACGCTGAAACATCCTTCTGCTTTTATTTCTTACTTATCTTCATTTATTTATCTACTTCTATTGATTTCAGCTAGCTAGCTAGCTAGCCACCTAGCTAGTCAGCTAGCTAGCTACCTAGCTAGCTAGCCAGCTAGTCGGCCAGCTACCTATCAGCTGATAGCTAGCTAGCTGGCTAGTCGGCTAGCTAGCTAGCCAGCTATCCACTTAGCTAGCTAGCCACCTAGCTAGTCGGCTAGCTAGCTAGCTAGTCGATCAGCTAGCTATCAGCTAGCTGTCGGTTCTGTATCAGCAACTTCTAAACTATCTGTCAGCTAGCTACTCAGCTAGCTAGCCAGCTAGCTAGC
>OY986954.1:3010545-3013045 GCA_963920595.1 Eimeria praecox
AAGTCTAACAAACTGCGAAGTAGTCTTCATCCCCACAAATCAGCAAGCAGCAACAGCAGCAGCAGCAGCAGCAGCAGCAGCAGCAGCACCAGCACCAGCAGCAACAGCAGCAGTAACAACAACAACAGCAGCAGCACTAGCAACACCAGCAGCAGCAGCAGTAAAAACAACAGCAGCAGCATCAGCACTAGCAACACCAGCAGCACAAACAGCATCAGCACTAACAGCAGCAGCAGCAGCACTAACAGCAGCAGCACTAACAGCAGCAGCAGCAGCAGCAGCACTAACAGCGGCAGCAGCAGCACTAACAGCAGCACCAGCAGCAGCACTAACAGCAGCACCAGCAGCAGCACTAGCAACACCAGCAGCAGCAGCAGCACTAACAGCAGCACCACCAGCACTACCAGCAGCAGCACTAACAGCAGCACTAACAACAACAACAACAGCAGCAGCAGCAGCACGAACAGCAGCAGCAGCAGCACTAACAGCATCACCAGCAGCAGCACTAGCAACAGCAGCAGCAGCACTACCAGCAGCAGCAGCACTAGCAACACCAGCAGCAGCAGCAGCAGCAGCACTATCATCCTCATCCTCATCATCATCACTGTTCCTACCTCTTCCCTGTGCAGCAGCATCAGCACCAGCACTAACAGCAGCACCAGCAGCAGCACTAACAACAACAGCAACAGCAGCAGCACTAACAACAACAGCACCAGCAGCAGCACTAACAACAACAACAGCAGCAGCAGCAGCACTAGCAACAGCAGCAGCAGCAGCAGCAGCACTATCCTCCTCCTCCTCCTCATCACTGTTCCTACCTCTTCCCTGTGCAGCAGCATCAGCACCAGCACTAACAGCAGCACCAGCAGCAGCACTAACAACAACAGCACCAGCAGCAGCACTAACAACAACAACAGCAGCAGCAGCAGCACTAGCAGCAGCAGCAGCAGCAGCAGCAGCACTATCCTCCTCCTCCTCCTCATCACTGTTCCTACCTCTTCCCTGTGCAGCAGCATCAGCACCAGCACTAACAGCAGCACCAGCAGCAGCACTAACAACAACAGCACCAGCAGCAGCACTAACAACAACAACAACAGCAGCAGCAGCAGCACTAGCACCAGCAGCAGCAGCAGCAGCAGCAGCAGCAGCACTATCATCCTCCTCCTCCTCCTCATCACTGTTCCTACCTCTTCCCTGTGCAGCTAGTGCTTGGGCCTCAGTTTTATTTTTTTTGAGTTTCGATATCCAAGCGAGTGGATCTAAAATATCTACGTCTTCTGCTGCTGCTGCTGCTGCTATGGTGTCCCCAGATACAAGTAGTGTATGTGCTACTCTTCTCCTCTCTCTTTCTGCTGCTTCTCGGCGTTCTTTTGCTGCTGCTGCTGCTGCTGCTGCAGCAGCAGCAGCATCTGCAGCAGAGGAGGAGGAGGATTCAGATCTATCTTCTGCTGCTGCTGCTGCTGCTGATGCTGCTGTGTCAGTGCCTGCAGCTGAGCTGTGCGATGATGGAGCAGCAGCATCGTCGGAGCCTCGTCTCCTCTTGCTGCTGCTGCTGCTGCTGCTGCTGCTGCTGCTGCTGCTCGGCTCCTTCTTATCCTGAGGAGATAAGTTCAAAAGACAGAGCACATCAGAGATATTTGTCTCCTTGATCGTCTAGCTGTCTCTTTCTACAACATACAATCTAGGGTTTAGGGTTTAGGGTTTAGGGTTTAGGGTTTAGGGTTTAGGGTTTAGGGTTTAGGGTTTAGGGCTACCTTATCATCTAAGCGTAGAGGCTTCAGCCCCAGCTTAGCCCTGAGGGCGTTTGTTTCTTCAATAGAAAGACTTAGTTCGTTGTTCTGTGACGGCATTGTCCCCTAAACCCTAAACCCTAAACCCTAAACCCTAAACCCTAAACCCTAGGGAGTGATGATAGCCTCCTAGGGCTTCACCACGGTGTAGGTAAGGAAGAAGATTTGGGATTGTTCAATTAACGATATTCCCTCCATCACGAAAATATATTCTTCTTCTCTTTAGGGTTTAGGGTTTAGGGTTTAGGGTTTAGGGTTTAGGGTTTAGGGTTTAGGGTTTAGGGTTTAGGGCTTGGCCTCGCGCATGCAGCATCCACATCGCTCTCTACTAGGAAACTGTTCTTCTTCTGTGTTTTATTTAATTGGGGTTTTGTTTTTATTATATAATAATTATATTATTATTGAGGAGACAAAGATGCAAGGCTTCTTCAGCCGGGCGGTCTAGCCATATATCTAGGGTTTAGGGTTTAGGGTTTAGGGTTTAGGGTTTAGGGTTTAGGGTTTAGGGTTTGATGGTCCTTCCTTCCATTCCTCAGCTAGTTTTCCTCAAGCTCTTCCAGCATGCCCCGTTAGGGTTTCAAGCTTCTTTCATAGACTCTAGGGTTTAGGGTTTAGGGTTTAGGGTTTAGGGTTTAGGGTTTAGGGTTTAGGGTTTAGAGATGCAGGACGGTAAGGTTTTATCTGAGAATGTACGGCGGCTACGTTTCATG
>OY986954.1:3015545-3018045 GCA_963920595.1 Eimeria praecox
TTAGTATAAAAAAGAAAGAAAGAAACTAAAAAACAAATAAAGTACAAACGCCCCTGTCCCGATGCATGCAACCGCCGCGAGGTCACCTGCACAGAACACCTAGGGTTTAGGGTTTAGGGTTTAGGGTTTAGGGTTTAGGGTTTGAGTTCTACGATAAGCCCTGATCAAATATATTGAAATTTAAATAATTACTAACAAATATAAGGGTTAGGGTTTGGGAGGGGCCACTAATCCCGCCCGAGCTTAGGGTTTAGGGTTTAGGGTTTAGGGTTTAGGGTTTAGGGTTTAGGGTTTAGGGTTTAGGATGAAATAAGCATTTTGAAGGGCATTCTGTTGCATTCTCTGAGCAAGACAGAACACTCCAGCTAGCTAGCTAGCTAGCTAGCTAACTATCTATCTATCTATCTATCTAGCCAGCTAGCTAGATAGCTAGCTAGCTAGATAGCTAGCTAGCTAGCTAGCTGGGTAGCTAGCTAGCTAGCTGGGTAGCTAGCTAGATGAAGCTCTACAATTTTTTATTTTTTGAACTCGAATCCGCTCTTTGTCTACTCGCCTCGGTGTTTGCTGTCTTGTTATAGAGAGACGAAACCCGCAGAAACCTGCTGTTTAGGGTTTAGGGTTTAGGGTTTAGGGTTTAGGGTTTAGGAGTTGGGGTTCAAGGGTTTATTTAGGGTTTAGGGGATTGAGTTCAAGGCTTTAGGGTTTAGGGGTTGGGGTTTAGGGTTTAGGGTTTAGAGAGAATCTCTACAACTAATCAATAATTAAAAAGAAAATAATGAGGCTGCAAGGGGGTGGATTTAGGGTTTAGGGTTTAGGGTTTAGGGTTTAGGGTTTAGGGTTTAGGGTTTAGGGTTTACAAGGGTTTAGGGTTTACAAGGGTTTAGGGTTTAGGGTTTACAAGGGTTTAGGGTTTAAAGAGACTGTATAGAAGACGGAGACAGACAGACGAGAATACAAAAACAAATATAAAAACTTTATGATTGTTATGAAGATAAAGCAGAAAGAAAAGGAGACAGAAGAAGAGACAGAGACAGACAGAGACAGAGAGAAGAGAGACAGAAGAGACAGAGACAGAGAGAAGAGACACAGAGAATAGAGACAGAAGAGACAGACAGAGAGAAGAGACAGAGACAGAGACAGAGATAGAGATAGAGAAAAGAGACAGAGAGAAGAGAGAGAGAAGAGACAGAGAGAAGAGAGACAGAAGAGACAGAGACAGACACAAACAGAGACAGAGATAGAGATAGAGAGAAGAGACAGAGAGAAGAGAGAGAGAAGAGACAGAGAGAAGAGAGACAGAAGAGACAGAGGCACAGACAAACAGAGACAGAGATAGAGATAGAGAGAAGAGACAGAGAGAAGAGAGAGAGAAGAGACAGAGAGAAGAGAGACAGAAGAGACAGAGACAGACACAAACAGAGACAGAGACAGAGACAAATAGAGACAGAGACAGAGACAGAGACAGAGACAGAGAGAGAGAGAGAGGAGATAGAAGAAGTACAAACACAAACAGAGACAGACAAGACAGAGACAGAGACACAAACCAAAGGAGACAGAGACAAACAGAGACAGAGAAGAGACAGAAAAGAAAAGACAGAAAAAAATTATAAACAACAAAAAAACAAATAATTCGTATCGTCCCCAAGCAACCATCCCTGCTGCTGCTGCTGCTGCTGCTGCTGTTGAACCTGTTGCTGCTGCTGCTACTGCACCCGTTGCTGCTGCTGCTCCTGCTGCTGCTGCTGCAAGTGTTGCTGCTGCTGCTGCTCCTGCTGCTACTGCTGCATGTGTTGCTGCTGCTGCTGCTGCTGCCTCTGTTGCTGCTGCTGCTATCGCAGCTGTTGTTGTTGTTGCTGCTGCATCTGGGGCCGCAGCAGCAGCAGCAGCAGCAGCAGCAGCAGCAACAGTTGCAATGTCTGCTGCTGTTTCCTGTCTAGAGCTCCGAAGGAGACAGTGTAAATATTATTTAAAATAAGAAGAAGTTAGACAACACACACAAACAAACTCTACTGGTGTGAAGGAGACAGAAGAGACAGAAGAGACAGAGGAGACAGAGGAGACAGAAGAGACAGAAGAGACAGAAGAGGAGACAGAAGAGACAGAAGAGACAGAAGAGGAGACAGAAGAGACAGAAGAGACAGAAGAGGAGACAGAAGAGACAGAGGAGACAGAAGAGGAGACAGAATAGACAGAGGAGACAGAGGAGACAGAAGAGACAGAAGGGGAGACAGAGGAGACAGAGGAGACAGAAGAGACAGAAGAGGAGACAGAAGAGATGGAAGGAGACACAAAAGATAAAAGGAGACAGGAGAGACAGAACAAACAAACAAACAAACAAACTTCTGTCTCTGCCGTCTCTTCTGTCTCTTCTCCCTCTCTCTCTCTCTCTCTCTTTCTCTCTCTCTCTCCCTCTCTCTCTCTCTCTCTCTCTTCTGTCTCTTTTGTTTGTTCTGTCTCTCCTGTCCCCTATCTTTTCTGTCTCCTCTGTCTCTTCTGTCTC
>OY986954.1:3025545-3028045 GCA_963920595.1 Eimeria praecox
CTGCTGCTGCTGCTGCTGCTGCTGCAACCGTGAATTTTAGAGGCAGCAAACTAACACGTCTGCTGCAGCCAGCGTTGCTTGGATGGGGGGATGCTGCTGCTGCTGCTTTACTCATTTGTGTCTCTCCACAGCAGCAGCATGCAAGAGACAGCTGCAGCGCGCTAGCATTGGGAGCGAAGGCGATGTACATACACCCCAAGAAAGAAATACAACGCAAACCTAAGAAACAGCAGCAGCAGCAGCAGCAACAGCAGCAGCAGCAGCAGCAACAGCAGCAGCTGCTGCTGCAGGCTTCAGAGGCAACAGATCCATGCAACGGCGCAGAAACTACACTAGACAAGGCAGCAGCAGCTGCTGCTGCTACAGCAGCAGCAGCAGCAGCAGCACCTGCTGCAGCAGAAGCAGTAGCAGAACCAGAAGCAGCAGCAGCAGCAACAGGAGCAGCAGCAGGGATATTGGAGGCAGCAGCAGCAGTGCTGCGTCCGCAGACAAAAGCCTCAACTACTGCAGCAGACGATAAGCAAGCAGCAGCAGCAGCAGGAGCAGCAGCGGCAGCTGCTGCTGCTGCAGATAGGCCTCGTTGGGGGCTGTACAGCCTCTTCTTCAGCTGCAGCAGGAGACAGCTGCAGCAGCAGCAGCAGCAGCAGCAGTTGCTGCTGCACACCGACAAGCAGCAGCAAGCAGCAAATGCTCGAATGCAATATCTTAGGAAAGCTGCGGGGCACGCCCAGCAGCTGGGGGCACTGCTGCTGCAGCAGCAGCACCAGCAGCAACAGCAGCAGCAGCAGCAGACGCAGCAGCAGCAGCAGAAGCAGCAGCAGCAGATGCTGCTCTTACAGGAGACACGAGAAGCTGTCGCTGAGGAGTTGCTGCTGCTGCAACAGCTGCAGCAACAAACATACTTCTATTAAGAGAGCGTGCTGCCATCTAACACCGATCCTAGTAACAGCAGCAGCAGCAACAGCAGCAGCAACAGCAGCAGCAGCAACAGCAGCAGCAGCAGCAGCAACCGGGTGCATGCAATCAAGAATTTTCAGCTGACAGTTTTTAAATCAAAGTTGGCTATCTAGCAGCAGCAACTGCTGCAGCAGCAGCAACAGCAGCAGCAGCAGCAACAGCTGCTGCTGCTGCTGCTGCTGCTGCTGTCTCCCTCTATGTTGGTGTTAACGTGTCTGCAGCAAATGCATTAACCCGCGCATCCAGCAGTTCTTTGCTTCTTAAGCCTCCCGCCCCCTGCTGCTGCTGCTGCTGCTGCTGGTGCTGCTGCCGCTGCTGGTGCTGCTGCTGCTGCTGGTGCTGCTGATGCTGCTGCTGCTTCAAGGGCTACTCCCTCAGCTGCTTTAGCGCCCGTTGCTGCTGCTGCCGTCTCCTCAGCTGCTGCTGTTGCTGCTGCGGCTGCCGGCGCTTCTGCTGCTGGCGTTGCTGCTGCTGCTGCTCCTGCTGCTGCTGCTGCTGCTGCTGCTGTCTCCTCTACTGCTGCAGGCCTCCTTCCAACGAGTCTCCGAAGCTTCATGATGGTCCTGCGGTGTACATGCACCTAAACCCTAAACCCTAAACCCTAAACCCTAAACCCTAAACCCTAAGCTTCCTGCTAGAGTGCTGGCTTGTGTTGGTCTTCCACCTTTCACCACGAAGGGTTTAGGGTTTACTAGGGTTTACTAGGGTTTACTAGGGTTTACTAGGGTTTACTAGGGCTTAGGAACGCTTGGTGTGTCTCTGTTTAGAGTGAAGTAGGGTTTAGGGTTTAGAGCTCCTCTATTTAGGGTTTAGTGGCTTCTAGGATTTGCGATATAATCTCTGTTTAGGGTTTCGTAGGGTTTAGGGTTTAGGGTTTGGGGTCTCCCTCTGAAGTGCTTAGGGTTTAGGGTTTAGGGTGTTGTCTCTATCAAGGGTTTATTGCTTAGGCTTCGCGATGTCTCCGTCTAAGGTTTAGGGTTTAGGGTTTAGGGTTTAGGGTTTGGGGTGTCTATATGTAGCGTTTAGGTTTAAGCCTTCAGTTATTAGGGTTTAGGGTTTAGGGTTTAGGGTTAAGGTATTAGGGTTTGTGGTTTAGGGTTTATGTGTTAGGGTTTGTGTGTTAAGTGTGTTGTATTTTAGGGTTTATCTTTTAGGGTTTGTGTATTCGGGTTTATATTTTCGGGTTAGTGTTTAAGGTTAAATAGCCTAGGGTTTCTATATTAGGGTTTAGGGTTTAGGGTTTAGGGTTTAGGGTTTAGGGTTTAGGGTTTAGAGGGTACCTATAATACATAGCATATGTCTCTCCCCACATCTTATCAAGTTCTATCTTCTGCTGCTGCAGCAGCAGTTCTTCTAACATATCATAATTTTCTCTCTTCAATCTCTTCTTAACTTGAAGCCGTACAGCAGCACAAGCAGGGCTACGCAGGAAGCTGCTGCTGCTGCTGCTGCTGCTGTTGCTGCTGCTGCTGTTGCTGCTGCTGCTGCTGTTGCTGCTGCTGCTGCTGCTGCTGCTGTTGACGCTGCTGCTGCTGCTAGGAGA
>OY986954.1:3035545-3048045 GCA_963920595.1 Eimeria praecox
TATATATTAAATATTCTGAGGTGGGAATCGAACGCGGGACCTGCCGAGGGTTGTAGACTGGTAGATCCGATTTTTTGGTTTTTTTTTCTTCTTCTTTTTTTCTGTTGCTACCTCTATGTTTATTATTTAAAATATATTGAGATAATATACAATAATATATATTATTCTAGTTGTTGGACTGTTGAAGAATTCAGGTGTACATACACCCGAGGATGGAGAGCACGGCGACGGGCAGGGGGCCCTCAAGCCCCAGAGAGAAAACAGCTTCAGGTGTACGTACACCGGGAGAATTTGAAAGAAAAGGGAAAAGGGAAAAGTTTGAATGGCAATTATTATATTTAATGATAGATTTGATAATTTCTTTATTGTTTCGCGTTTGGCTGCATTCATCGTTCTACGGTGTATGTACACCTCATACTACTGCATGCTCTTGCGGCTTGTGAGTGGGGGGGGTTATAGGACCTGTTGAACTCTAGTTTTTTTTGATTTTTTATTTTATTTTTATTTAAATTGTCTATTTTATTCTAAATTACAAGGAAATGGCGAAAGTTGCATCCGTTGGGATCCCCATCAAGCTCCTTCACGAGGGGCTCGGCCACACCATCACCGTAGAAACGAAGTCGGGTATGTATGTACACCTCAGCTCCTTCAACAATTATGCAAAGTAGTTTTGCTCGTATTTACTATCCTTCTTTCTATTTCCCCCAATACCAGACTCAGCAAACTGAAACTGCTGCTGCTGCTGCTGCTGCTGCAGCAGGAGCAGCAGCAGCAGCAGCAGAAGTGGATGTACGAGCAGCAGCACATGCAGCAGCAGCAGCAGCAGCAGCAATAATAGCAGCATATGTTTCCTGATGGATATGACTTGCTGTATGTATTATAACAGGAGATTCGTATCCCTCTCATTCATTAAAAACCCCGGGGTTTCAATATTTAGGGTTTAGGGTTTAGGGTTTAGGGTTTAGGGTTTAGGGTTTGTGTTCAGGGTCTCTCTATCGTGGCACTTTAGAGAATGCTGAAGACAACATGAATATGCTGATTCAAGGAGTTACTGTCACGCACAAAGACGGAAAGGTTCTGTCTCTTGAACAGGTCTACATCCGAGGCAGCCAAGTAGGGTTTAGGGTTTAGGGTTTAGGGTTTAGGGTTTAGGGTTTAGGGTTTAGGCTTAAAGGTTCTGTCTCTAGAACAGGTCTACATCCGAGGCAGCCAAGTAGGGTTTAGGGTTTAGGGTTTAGGGTTTAGGTTTAAGGGGTGTGTCTCTAGAACAGGTCTACATCCGAGGCAGCCAAGTAGGGTTTAGGGTTTAGGGTTTAGGGTTTTATTGTTTTTAGGGTTTAGGGTTTTATTGTTTTTTTTCTTTGTGTCCTTACAAAACGATATCTACTAAATATACTGAATAACTTCCCTAAATCCTTCCGTCCCTCCCCTTCAAACCCTAAACCCTGAACCCTAACCCCTACATATATATATATATATATATATATATATATATATATATATATATATATATATATGTGCATCTCTGTGTGTCTGTCTCAGGTTCAATTAGTAATCTTTCCGGATATGTTACGACACGCTCCTATGTTTAAATTTGCAGACAGAGGGAAGGGGAGAAGGCCCCTAGGTCTTGTGGGGATGAGGAGGGCGATGAACATGAGAAACGCGAGGGGAAGGGGACCGAGGGGAGGCAGGGGACGCGGGGGGTTCTAAACCCTAAACCCTAAACCCTAAACCCTAAGCGAACACACACACACACACACAAACACTAACAAAATAAAACAATCAAGAAACCCCAAGGAGGAACCCTTATATCATACCATACAAAAAAATGGGGGGAGAGGGGGGAGGTTGAGGGGGGGGCCCGGGGGGGGCCCCCGGGGGGGCCCCGGGGACCTTAGAAACCTTGGGAGGGGGGCTAGGGGGGGGTTCTTAGAGGCCCATGGGGGCCCCCAGGGGGGCCCCCATGGGGGAGGGGGCCCAGGGAATGGATGTTGAAGGGAGGGTTTTGGAGGGTTTGGGGGGCCCCATGAGGGGCCCCCAGCTGAGGGCCCCCAAGGGTTTGAAGGTGGAGAGGGAAGAATAAGAAAAGTATAGAAGATGAGGGGGCCTAGGGTTAAGAGAGACAGCAGGACAGGGGGGCCCCTCCTTCTGTCAGCTGTTGGGGAGGGGAAGCAGCAACAGCAGCAGCTGCTGCTGCTGCAGCTGCTGCTGCAGCAGCAGCTGCTGCAGCTGCTGCTGCTGCTGGGGCCCCCTCTGCCACTTCGTGTGGGGCCCCTTTTTCTTGCTTAAACGGGGGGGGCCCCCAACAGTATTAAGGGGGGCCCCCATAAGAGGATTGAGGGGGCCCCCCTTAATAGGATTGAGGGGGGGCCCCCGCTTATGGGGCCCCTAGGGAAGGAAGGGAAGAGCAGCAGGAACAGAAATGGAGACACCCAGAGGGACACGAAAGGGCTGCAGCAGCAGCAGCGGCAGCAGCAGCAGCAGCGGCAGCAGCAGCTGCTGCTGCAGCTGCAGCAACGGGACGGTTCTTTGCTGCTAAACAACTCTGCATCCGCAGCACATGCAGCAGGATCCTGCTGTCTCTGCAGCAGCAGCAGCAGCAGCAGCAACAGCAGCAGCTGCTGCATGCGCTGCGCTGCTGCTGCTGCTGCTGCTGCTGCTGCATTGTCTGTTCCTTAATTGTTGTAGTTGGGGTAGTTAGAGGGACTGTCTGCAGATACGAAGGATTAAGGAAACAGTCTGTTCTACTGTCTCCGTAGAGAGACACGTTCTGTTGGAGGGGGGACAGCCATCCTGAGGTGTAGATACACCCCAAACCACAGACAACGAACAGAGGATTAGAGGCTAGGGTTTAGGGTTTAGGGTTTAGGGTTTAGGGTTTAGAGTAGGGTTCACGGTTGAGGGTTTAAACTTGCAAGAACCCTTCAGTAGATCTAGCTTAGGGTTTAGGGTTTAGGGTTTGTTATTAGAGGGGACAGGGAGAGAGTAGGAGACGGCAGACAGCACCAACATCAGCAACAGCAGCAGCAACAGCAGCAGCAACAGCAGCAACAGCAGCAGCACCAGCAGCAGCAGGAGGAGGAAGGAGACAGAAGGAGACAGAGTAAGACATGTGCCCCTACACTCTGTAGAGCTATCTGTCGGAGACAGCTCAGTGTCTCCTGGTGTCTCCTCTGTCTCCTCTTGCACGCCCCTCCCCAAGTTGAATGACGTCGAGGCCTCCACAGCGGCAGACTCAGCTCATAGTCCCCTGTAGTGTGCCACCAACACAACGTTTAGCTAGCTAGCTAGCTAGCTAGCTAGCTGTGTGGCTAGCTGTGTGGCTAGCTAGCTAGTTCTGTCCTGGCTAGCTAGCTTGGGAGACACTACTTAGCTGCAGCTAGCTCTCTCTAGATACGTTTCTCCCTTGTGGGTGGCTAGCTAATTGAGTAGCTAGCTAGCTGGCTGTGTGGCTAGCTAGCTAGCTAGCTGTGTGACTAGTTAGCTAGCTAGCTAGCTAGCTGTGTGGCTAGCTAGGTAGCTAGCTAGCTGTGTGACTAGCTAGCTAGCTAGCTGTGTGGCTAGCTAGGTAGGTACTGGCCTGGCGTGACAGGTATGTCTACGAGGGAGTAGCCTAAGAGCTCTTGACGGCCGAGAGGAGACACGGAGACAGCCTGAGGAGACAGAGACAAAACCCTAAACCCTAAACCCTAAACCCTAAATCATCGAAGGGGGGTTAGGGTTTATTTAGATGGCCAGCTAGAGGAGACAGACAGACCCAAAGAGGGACAGAGCACACACATTCAAACCCTAAACCCTAGGTACAAACCCTAAACCCTAGCTACAAACCACAAACCCTAGCTACAAAACCCTAAACCCTAGCTACAAAACCCTAAACCCTAGCTACAAACCCTAAACCCTAGCTACAAAACCCTAAACCCTAGCCTCACCTCTAAATAAATACGAGGAGGCGGGAAGATAACTTCTGTGTCTTGGACTCTCCCCATATAACTTTTGAAGACGGCACTAACAGCCTGCATATACACCCCAAACCCTAAACCCTAAACCCTAAACCCTAAACAACGCCAAACCCTAAACCCTAAACCCCAACGAACAACAAATATCTCCAAGCCCTTAACCTTAAACCCCAAATCCCGCATGCATGCCATTTCAAAAAGGGGCAACCACTTCACACCTCTACTAAGGCCTTAGGGTTTAGGGTTTAGGGTTTAGGGTTTAGGGTTTACTTCGCCGAAGGCTGCAGTGCCGTCTCCCCTTCCTTTTATGCTCATTGCTGTCAGGCCTTCTAACCTGTGGAAAGAGCAGACAGAGAAGAAGGAGATCCTGAGTTTAGGGTTTAGGGTTTAGGGTTTAGGGTTTAGGGGGTAGGGTTTAGGGTTTAGGGTTTACGTCTTTCGATCCTTCGACGGCTTCAGAGTTGCTCCAACCACCTCCTCTGCCGTCCAGCCTGAACGCCTAGCAGGCCTGCTTCTAAACCCTAAACCCTAAACCCTAAACCCTAGCGCTAGCCCGAGTGTGCCTCTTCTTCTTGAGCTTGAGGCTCAAGGAATAAGGGTTAGGGTTTAGGGTTTAGGGTTTAGGGTTTAGGGTACTCACCGCCTCCTGGGGCGACAATTAAGTAGCGAATGTATCTGTTTGGAGACCCCACAAACAAACAACTATGTTGAAGAAGAGAGACCGAGCCTTCCTATGCAGCCTCTAGGGTTTAGGGTTTAGGGTTTAGGGTTTAGGGTTTAGGGTTTAGGGTTTACGTTAGGCTTACACAGCATGAGGGAGAAGTCGCTCCCATAGCCCACGCCAGAAAGTGCAGTGTCTGTACAGCTCAGCCACTGCAGCACATCTCTGTCCCCAACCCTAAACCCTAAACCCTAAACCCTAAACCCTAAACCCTAACCCCTAAACCCTAAGCATGAGTTTCGAGTAGGGTTTAGGGTTTGGGGATAAGCCAATTGTTAAGAATATCTGAATTAATAATTGCTTACAGAAGAGAGAACCGTCTTCAGCAGCAGACCCTGGGGGCCCCTGGGGGCCCCCCCCTGCTACTCTTATAGGGGGCCCCAAGGTTTCAATAGTAATACCCACAGCCAGGGCGAGGGGCCCCCCTCCCCCTCGCATCATGCGGAGGGGGCCCCCAGGGTACTGTGGGGGCCCCCTCCAGGGGGCCCCTGGGTAGGTGTAGGAGGTCTGCTTGGACAGGGGCCCCTGGGGTGGGTACCCTTGAAGGGGCCCCTGGGGTGGGTACCCCTGAGGGGGCCCCTGGGGGGCCCCCCCCAGGGGGGCCCCCAAGGCAGTTGTAGGTAATATTTGAAATGCAGAAAACTCAAAGAGTTTACCCTAAGAAGAATATAAAAAGGAGACAGAAGATGAGACGAAGGCGTATAATAATAAGGTGTCTCCTTGTATTTAGAACGCAAGAATTAATTAATTAAATATTATATATATATATATATATAATATACATATATATAATATATATTTATATATGCAAGGGATAAATGAGACAGAGAGACTGCTGTACGTACAGCTGAAAGGAGACAGTTAGAAGAAAACAAAAAGAAAGGAGACACTTGAAGGGTGCCGGGGTGGAGACAAACCCAAACAGCAGCAGCAGCAGCAGTCGCAGCAGCAATAGCAGCAGCAGGAACACTAACAGCAGCAATAGCAGCAGCAGCAGCAGTAGCAGCAGCAGCAGCAATAGCAGCAGCAACAGCAGCAGTAGTACCAAGATCAGCAGCAGCAATAGCAGCAGCAGCAATAGCAGCAGCAACAGTAGCAGCAACAACAGTAACAGCAGCAATAGCAGCAGCAGCAGTAGCAACAACAATAGCAGCAGCAGCAGCAGCAGCAGCAGCAGCAGACTCACGGATGGACTCAGGCAGCAATACCATTTCCCCCCCGTAATATCCGGCTGCAGCAACAGCAGCAGCAGCAGCAACAGCAGCAGCAGCAGCAACAGCAGCAACAACAGCAGCAGCAGCAGGAGGCGGGCGTTTAGGTGTTTAGGGTAGATATACAAAGAAGGATAGAAGAGAAAGGAGACAGACACACGAAAGAGACAGAAAATAAAACAAAAAAAAATATAAAAGAAAGAAAAATTTGTGAGAGGAAACAAAACAGAAAAAGAAACAGAGAGACAGAGAAGGAGACAGAGAAGGAGACAGAGACAGAGAGACAGAAGAGGAGACAGAGGAGGAGACAGAGGAGGAGAGAGAGAAGGAGACGGAGGAGACAGAAGGAGACGGGAGACAGAGAGGGAGACAGGGGACAGAGTAGGAGACAGAAGAAAAGGAGACAAAAGAGACAGAAGGAGACAGGAGACAGAGAAGCAGACAGGGGACAGAGAAGGAGACAGAGAAGGAGACGGAAGAAAAGGAGACAGAGGAGACAGAAGGAGACAGACGGAGACAGACAGGGAGACAGGAAACAGAGAAGGAGACAGAGAAGGAGACAGAAGGAGACAGAAGGAGACAGAAGGAGACAGACGGAGACAGAGAAGGAGACAGGGGACAGAGAAGGAGACAGAAGGAGACAGAAGGAGACAGAGAAGGAGACAGAAGGAGACAGAGAAGGAGACAGAAGAATAAGTAGCGAACCTCCGTATAAAACAATTTCTGTTTAGGAAAAAACAAACAACGATAAAGCAAGACGTGCTCCCCTGTAAACCTAAACAAACAAACAACACCAAACCCTAAACCCTAAACCCTAAACCCTAATCCCTAAACCCTAAACCCTAGATAGAGGAGATTAGTAAAAGAAACACGTGGAGGAGGAGGAAGAGGAGACAGTTGAATGCGAGGGAGACAGGAGAAGAGAAGCAGTGAGAGACAGACAAAAGAAAAGAAAATAATAAAATAAGAGACAGACACTTCAAAGGAGACAGTAGAGACACTAGAGAGAGACAGGGAGGAGACAGAAGAAAGGGAGACAGAAGAAGAGAAAGGGAGACAGTAGAGACAGTTTGAAGGAGACAGAAGAAGATAAAAGAAGACAGTGTGAGACAGAAAGAGAGAGGAGACAGAAAGAAAGAAGAGACAGACAGAAATACAAGGAGACAGACAGGAAGAGACGGAAGGAGACACTTTGAAACAAAAAACAAACAGAAAAAGAGGAGACACAAGAAGAAAAAAGAAGAGACAGAAGAAGAAAGAGGAGACAGAAGAAGACAAAGGGAGACAGAAGGAGAAAGAAGAGACAGAAAAAACGAAAGAAGGAGACAGAAGAAGAAGAAGACAATAAAAGAAGGAGAATATATATATATATATATATATATATATATAAATAACAGAATAACATAATATCTACAATATCTAATCTAAATATAAATACTATAAATCTAAATCTAAATCTAAATCTAAATCTAAATCTAAATCTAAATCTAAATCTAAATCTAAATCTAAATCTAAATCTAAATATAAATATAAATATAAATCTAAATCTAAATCTAAATCTAAATCTAAATCTAAATCTAAATCTAAATCTAAATCTAAATCTAAATCTAAATCTAAATCTAAATCTAAATCTAAATCTAAATCTAAATCTAAATCTAAATCTAAATCTAAATCTAAATCTAAATATAAATATAAATATAAATATAAATATAAATATAAGTATCTACTAACCCTCCCTCACTCAAACAAGCCATAATAAAAAAAACTTCTTTCTGTTGCGAGTCCGCCAGACACTCCAAAGGAAACAAAGCAGAGAAAAGAGAAGATTGTAAAACCCGGGGGTACCTACAGAGACAAACCCTAGATAACCCTAAACCCTAGATAACCCTAGATAACCCTAGAAAACCCTAAACCCTAGCAAACCCTAGATAACCCTAGCAAACCCTAGCAAACCCTATCAAACCCTAGCAAACCCTAGCAAACCCTAGCAAACCCTAGCAAACCCTAAACCCTAGCCAACCCTAGATAACCCTAGATAACCCTAGCAAACCCTACCAAACCCTAGATAACCCTAGCAAACCCTAGATAACCCTAGATAACCCTAGCAAACTCTAGCAAACCCTAGCAAACCCTAGCAAACCCTAGCAAGCCCTAGCAAACCCTAGCAAACCACAGCAAGCCCTAACAAACCCTCGCAAACCCTAGGAAACAGTAGTAAACCCTACCAAGTATAGTAAACCCCAGTAAACCCTAGTAACCCGTACTAAACCGTAGTAAACCCTAATAAACCCTAGGGACCCCTGGTAAACCCTAATAAGCCCTAATAACCCCTAACAAACCGTATTAAACCCTAATAACCCCTACTAAACCCTACCAAAGCGTAAACCCTAACGAGTAGAGTAAAGTAAACCCTATTAACCCCTGACAAGCCCTAATAAACCCTAGGGCCTCAGCTACAAAATCAAATACTTACGCTGAGTGTCTCTTCCCCTTCTGTTGTTCCCTAAGGAGCAAGAAGGGGAGTGTCTCCTTGATGTCTCCGTCTGTATATGTGTATATACTATTATATATATCTTCTTCAGAGGTCTCTAGCTGCTGCTGCTGCTGCTGCTGCTGCTCCTCTTTAGACTGTCTCTGCAGCAACTCCTTTCGATAGGCAGACAGACGAGGACAAAGCTCCTCCTCCTCAGGCGCCAGAGGCTGTACGTACACCCCACGCTCCCTGCCAGCAGCAGCAGCAACAGCAGCAGCAGCAACAACAGCAGCAGAGAGGCTTCCCCTTCTACAGTAGATAGAGTGTCGAACTAGAAGCTATATGTACAGACTCTAAGACCTGTATTTGTATGTTTCTCTTCTATGCCACGAGCTGTCTGTACACCTGATGAGGAGGTGTTGTCTGTATATACACCTCACGAGGAGGTCTAAATGAATCTGTATGAGGGAGGTGTCTATACACCTAAATGAGGTGTCTATACACCTGAAGGAGGTGTCTATACACCTAAATAAGGTGCCTGTACACCTGAAGGAGGTAAAGGAAGAGCATACTAGATTTTTTTTTTATTTTTTAATTTGTTGCTGCAGCACGTACGTTTGACTAAATATTTTTTGCTGCCATCCCACAAGAAGTGTCTCTTCTTTCCATGTTTCTTGAGGTGTCTGTACACCTGGAAGGACAGGAGACTGTCCCTCATGGCCGGCGCATAGTTGCTGGCGTAGATTTACTACAAAGGAGACACCTTCGAGTGTCTCGACACCGTGAAAGAGACACCCGAATGAACCCTCCGTCATCTTCAGCTAGTATAAGCTGTTCTGTGGTGTACGTACACCTCAGATATTATATATATATATATATATATATATATATATATATATAATACGGAGGTCTTTCTCTCTATACAAACACCCTCAGAAGTTGCTAAACAATCTGTTGTGGGGTTATTAGCAGCAATAATCTAATATTAAAACAACAACGTAGCAGCAGCGACTAAAAACTTTTTTCAATTTCAGGTGTACAGACACCTCAGAAAAGAAGAGGTGAGCATACAGCAGGGAGGGGTTAGCCCTGCGGTATGGTGTACGCCACAAATCATTACTAATATTTTATAAATATATATTTTTAATTAAAATAATTAATAAAATATATAAAACTTGTTAAATTAATACAACAATAGAAGCACCCTAACTCTAATTCTCTTGCTGCAGCAGCAGCAGCAAGGGGCGACTGTGTGTGTGCATGCGAGGTGTATATACAGCCTGTGGTTGTTTCTTCGTTTAAATATTTAAATATTTAAATATTTAAATATTTAAATTAAATATTGTATTTAATTTAAATATTTAAATATTTAAATATAAATAGCCCCAAATATCTTATATATTTCATCTTCCTGCTGCATGCGGGGGGTTATATACGCAGTAAACACACTGAGGTGTACATACACCTGGATTCTGCTGCTCTAAATCCTAAACCCTAAACCCTAAACCCTAAACCCTAAACCCTAAACCCTAAACCCTAAACCCTAAACCCTAAACCCTAAACCCAACACTATCTGAAAGAGCAACAAATGAGGGGAATTGTTAAACAGCTATTCTCTCGTTAGAGAAGAAGCAGCTTTATATTAGTAGAGCTTTATATTCATGGGTTTGTTTGTTTGTATTATCTAAGACACTCGAGAGAGAGATATACAAACACCCTATGCAGCTCTCTAAACCCTAAACCCTAAACCCTAAACCCTAAACCCTAAACCCTAAACCCTAAACCCTAAGGGGCTCCTAATCATCGACTGTTCTAACAAGGAAGCGTACACAGTAGTAGTGCTTCTTATCCCTCCCTCTAAACCCCAACCCAGCCACCCAACAGTTGGCCGTACACCCCAAACCCTAAACCCTAAACCCTAAACCCTAAACCCTCATCCATCTTTTGTAAGAAATGATTTTCCGTTAAAGAATGGCCGTAGAGGGGGGGGGAGACGAATAGCAGGCTCTCCTTGAGGTGTAACGAACTACGCACACAGCAGCAGCAGCAGCAGCAGCAGCAGCAGATGCAGCAGCAGCAGCAAGTCTTGCACATCTAAGAAGCAACTAGGGTTTAGGGTTTAGGGTTTAGGGTTTAGGGTTTGGAGGTGTTTCATACGTGGTGATTCTCTATGAGAGCCGCTAGGGTTCTTCCTACAGCCAACGCCGAAGCGTTGAGTGTATGACAGTACTGAGGCCTCTGTCTTCTATGCTGCTGCTGCTGCTGCTGCTGCTGTTGCTGTTGCTGCCGCTGCTGTTGCTGCTGCTGCTGCTGCTGCTTCTGAGGCATTTGAGTTTCTTTAAAACGAAGATTTAGCCGTCGGGCCTGCGGGGAGAGAGGAGATGCATGCTAAGGTGTACAGACACCTCAAAAAGGAGACACTCCTAAACTCATCTATCAGCAGCAGCAACAACAGCAGCAGCAGTAGCAACACTAGCAGCACTAGGAGCAGCAGCACCACCAGTTGCAGCAGCAGTAGCAGCAATAGCAGCAGCAGCAGCAGCGCGAGTAGCAGCAGTAGCAGTAGCAGAAACAACAATAACAGCAGCAACAGCAGCAGCAACCACAACAACAGCAGCAGCAGCAGCAACAACAACAACAACAGCAGCAGCAGCAGCAGCAGGCTGACCTGATAGTCTCTGCAGTTAGAGACAGAAGACACTTCGAGAAAACGCTGGGTGCTAGGCAACCAAACCTGAGGTGTATAGGCAGCAACAAATAAATAAATAAATAAATAAATAAATAAATAAATAAATAAATAAATAAAACTAAGTAATAAATATAAAAATAAATAATTAAAAATAAACAAAAATAAAGAAAAGAAAGGAAGAAGCAAACAAACAAATAAAAAATAAATATAATATAACAAACAAATAATGAAAACAAATAAATATAATTAAACAAAACAAATAAATATAATTAAACAAAACAAATAAATATAAAATAAAAAACAAATAAATATAATATAATAAAACAAATAAATATAAGTAAATATAATAAAACAAAACAAACAAATAAATACGAAAATAAATAAATAAATATCAAACAATAAACAAATATATAAAACAAACAAATAAATAAAATAAGAAGACAAACAAATAAATAAAAGAAGAAGAAAGACAAGCCACCAAGACAACCACAATACTAACCACATTTATTTGAGGTGTACATACACCTCAACGCATGCAGAGACAAACCTGAGGTGTATGTACACCTGAAATTGCTGCTCTTACCTCCACATCAAAACATAAAGCAGCAGCAGCACCAACATCACCAGAACACAGCTGCGTCACTCTGTAAGGCAGCTCTAACACCCTGCAGCAGCAGCAGCAACAGCAGCAGCAGCAGCAGCAACAGCAGCAGCAGCAGCAGCAACAGCAGTAGTAGTAGTTGTTGTAGTAGTAGGGGTAGTTAAAGCAGCAACAGCAGCAGCAGCAACAGCAGAAGCAGCAGGAACAACAGCAGCAGCAGCAACAGCACAGCGAATACACTTGAACGCGCTGCTGGTCGTAGAGACACCCCATAAGGAGACAGTTAATTAAGTAGAAGGAGACAGTTAATTAAGTAGAAGGAGACAGTTAATTAAGTAGAAGGAGACAGTTAATTAAGTAGAAGGAGACAGTTAATTAAGTAGAAGGAGACAGTTAATTAACAAGTAGGAGACAATCAATTAATAACAAGGGGACAGTTAATTAATAATAAGGAGACAGTTAATTAAGTAGAAGGAGACAGTTAATTAAGTAGAAGGAGACAATTAATTAAGTAGAAGGAGATAGCTAATTAATAAGAAATAATAAGGAGACAGTTAACTAATAATAAGGAGACAGTTAATTATGTAGAAGGAGACAGTTAATTAAGTAGAAGGAGACAGTTAATTAAGTAGAAGACACTTAATTAATAATAAGGAGACATTTAATTAATAATTAGGAGTAAGGAGACAGTTAATTAATAATAAGGAGACAGTTAATTAATAATAAGGAGACAGTTAATTAATAATAAGGAGACAGTTAATTAATAATAAGGAGGCAGTTAATTAATAATAAGGAGTAAGGAGGCAGTTAATTAATAATAAGGGGACAGTTAATTAAGAGAAAGGA
>OY986954.1:3055545-3060545 GCA_963920595.1 Eimeria praecox
AACCTTCTTAACCCTCTAAACCCTCTAAATCCTCTAAACCCTAAAAACCCTATAAACCCTAAACCCTATAAACCCTAAACCCTAGTTTCTAAACCCTGTACACCCTACGAAATCCTACAAACCCCTCCCTCCCAAGCCTTCCAACCCCTAAACCCTAAACCCTAACCCCTAAACCCCTAAACCCTAAACCCTAATGTTACCTAAGTATTGCATGAATTCTCTGTACTTGGCGAAGTAGAAGGCGTTGAGGAGACCCTTCATGTCTTCGTCTGCTCCCTCAGCAACTGCGGGGGCAAACACAACCTAACAAACACCAGCAGCAGCAACAGCAGCAGCAGCAGCAGCAGCAGCAGCAGGTAGGTGTAGGGGTAGTAGCAACGTCTCTACCCCAAGCAACAGAGACACTTCAAACAGTAGAAGCAGCAGCAGCAGCAGCAGCAGCAGCAGTAGCCGTCAAACAGCAGCAACAACATCAAAACATCAGCAGCAAACCAGAGCAACCAACACCCCCACAACAGCAGCAGCAACAGCAGCAACAGCAGCAGCAACAGCAACAGCAGCAGCAGCATAATACCTGCTCCTTAAGAGTTTGTCTGTCACAACAAAGGAGAGCGAGGAGGCAGTTGTAAAATACAAAACGTTCAAACGACAGAAGGGGACAGGGAGGGAAGGTAGCGAAGACGCTCAACAATAATTTAGAAGCTGCGTATACACCCCAAATAATAAATTAAATATTATATTAAAATAATAAAAAAGATTTAATTCATATCGTGTTTGAATTAAACAAGTTAGATATATATAGATAATATACATAACCAATAACACACACAAATAAATAAATAAATAAATAAATAAATAAATAAATACATAAATAAATAAATAAATAAATAAATAAATAAATAAATAAATAAATAAATAAATACTAAAAAGACAAGAAAAACAAAAGAGAGAGAAGAAACAAGCAAATCGAACAAATCAACGAGACAAATTATATACATACATACATATATATATATACATATATATATATATATACATATATATATATACATATATATATATATATATATATATATATATATAAAAGATAGAGAAAGATAAAATTGGTAGTGTTTATAAATACCTTAAATCAAATACAACTAAATAAACCCTAAACCCTAGTGTCTAGGGTTTGAGAGGTTGTGGAAGAGACACACATAACAAAACATCTTAAACCCTAAACCCTAAACCCTAAACCTTAAACCCTAATAAACCCTAGACCCCCTCCTCTCCCCTTCACACATCCTTACAAACAAACTAAATCAGAGACACAGACAGAGATAGACAGAGAGACAGACAGAGAGACAGAGAGACAGAGACCGCAAGAAACAACATCCCTACGACAACCAAATAAATCAAGAAGGAGACAATCTTCGTATATTGGGGTGTACGATGAGTTTGATAAGATTTGAGGTGTATATACACCTCAAATCTTACCTTCCTTAAAATTACGACATAGCATACAATCGAGGGCCTCCATAACTTTCAATTTGTTTCTTCTCTCCCAATCTCCTCCTTTCTCTGCTTCTCTGTTTATTAAACACACACACACACAAACATACAAACACATAAAACACTATTTAATATAAAAAACAGCTAGCTAGCTAGCTAGCTAGCTAGCTAGTTAGCTAGCTAGCTAGCTAGCTAGTTAGTTAGATAGGTAGATAGATAGATAGCTGCAGCAGCAGCAGGAAGAGACAAACAGCAGCAGAATCAGCCACAGGAGCAACAGGAGAAGCAGCAGCAGCAGCAACAGCAACACCATCAGCAACAGCAGTACCAACACCAACAGCACCAACACCATCAACACCAGCAGCAGCAACACCAGCAGCAGCAACAACACCAACAGCAGCAACACCAACACCAGCAACAACACCAACACCACCAACAGCAGCAGCAACACCACCAACAGCAGCAGCAGCAACAGCAGCAACACCACCACCAGCAACAACACCACCACCAGCAACACCACCAACAGCAGCAGCAACACCACCAACAGCAGCAGCAGCAACAGCAGCAACACCACCAACAGCAGCAGCAGCAACAACACCAACACCACCAACAGCAGCAGCAGCAACAACACCAACACCACCATCAACAGCAGCAGCAGCAGCAGGAGGAGGATGGTATTGTGTCGTACTGTTTCGCCAGCGCCAATTTTTTTTTGACGAGTTTTCTGTCTCCAAATACAAAACCAACTCGCAGTAAACTCAACGTTATATCTAATCGAGACCCCACACCTACTGTCTTCTGATAGGTGACGTCATAAGCTTCAACAGCACGCTCCTGCAGCAGCAGCAGCAGCAGCAGCAGCAACAGCAGCAGCAGCAGCAGAGGCAGCAGCAGAGGTTGAGGAGGAGAGGAGGAGGAAGAAGAAGCAGCAGACGATGAGACAGAAGCAGCAACAGTTGATAATGATAATGATGAGGCAGCAGCAGCAACAGCAGCAGCAGCAACAGCAGCAGCAACAGCAGCAGCAGCAACAGCAGCAACAGCAGATACAGAAGCAACAGGTTTATCTGGAAGGAGTCAGCATAAGGAGCAGCAGCAGCAGCACATACATAACACCGTCAGCAACAACAGCAGCAGCAACAGCAGCAGATGATGCAGCAGCAGCAGCAATAGCAACATCATCAGCAAGATAATAATAATAATAATAATAATAATCAGCATCATCATCATCATCATCATCATCAGCAGCAGCAGCAGCAGCAGCAACAGCAGCAGCAGCCTCACCACATCTCCCACTCTACACAATAACTGCGCCTTTGCTAGTAGTGCGTCTCTAACTTCTGTGTCTCCGTATTTTTCTTCCGCTTCTTTTTGTCTCTTCTCGATCTGCTGCAGAGCATCCTCTAAATCAACCTCCATACCCTCCAATCAGACACACAAAACCATAAACCCTAAACCCTAAACCCTAAACCCTAAACCCTAAACCCTATATACCCTAAACCCTAAAACATAAACCCTAAACCCTATATACCCTAAACCCTATATACCCTAAACCCTAAACCCTAAACCCTAAACCCTATATACCCTATATACCCTAAACCCTAGAAACATAAACCCTAATCCCTATATTCCCTAAACCCTATATACCCTAAACCCTAAACCCTAAACCCTAATCCCTCTATACCCTAAACCCTAAAACATAAACCCTAAACCCTCTATACCCTAAACCCTATATACTCTAAACCCTAAACCCTAATCCCTCTATACCCTAAACCCTATATACCCTAAACCCTAAACCCTAAACCCTAAACCCTAAACCCTCACCTTGATCTTCTCTTCGTCTGCAGGCCAACCAAATTCTTCGATGGCCTTCCTATAGAGAGGAGCCATCCCTAGAAGACAACACAAACCCTAAACCCTAAACCCTAAACCCTAAACCCTAAACCCTAAACCCTAAACCCTAAACCCTGGTCAAGAGAAAGAAGAGCCCGTGGGGCAATAACTATCTAGGATTCTTTAGGGTTTAGGGTTTAGGGTTTAGGGTTTAACAACCATTTGTCTCTATCTGCTGCATCAACTTCTTCTTTGCTTCTTCTCTCTTCTCTGGAGTCGTGTCGTTATCAGGCAGACGCAGCTCGTGCCTGCAGCAGCAGCAGTAGCAGCAGCAGCAGCAGCAGCAGGAACAGCAGCAGCAGGAGTAGTAGTGTAGGGCAGAGACAATCAAACGAAGAAGATGCAGCAGCAGCAGCAGCAGCAACGCGGCAGCAGCAGCAGCAGCAATGGCTGCAGCAGCGAGACAGCCACAGCAAGGCCAGCAGCAGCAGCAACAGCAACAACAACAGCAGCAGCAACACCATCAGCAACAACACCAGCAGCACCAACAGCAGCAGCACCAACAGCAGCAGCAACAGCAGCAGCAGCAACAGCAGCAGCAGCAACAGCAGCAACAGCAGCTAACCACCAGAGGGCGATATCGCAGCAAGGGTACAGCGCTTCGACTTCATTGGGATCGACAGAAGAACTGAGAGAGAGACAGAGACAAACATAAAATATAAATATAAATAAATCTAAATAAATATAAATATAAATATAAATATAAATGTAAATAGTGATATGAATATAAATAGTAATATAAATATAAATATAAATATAAATATAAATATAAATATAAATATAAATATAAATATAAATATAAATATAAATATGGATATGAATATGAATATGAATATAAATATAAATATAAATATAAATATACATATACATATAAATATAAATATAAATGAAATAAATTAGGTAAGATATATAAAACTCAAATAAATGAAGATAAAATAAAATATATTACTAAAGACGAAGACAAAGACGTAGATAAATACAAATATAAACAAATTATATATATATATATATATAATAAATTATAATAAATTATAATAAATTAAAATAAATTAAAATAAATTAAATTAAAATAAAATAAAATATCAAAGAGAAAGACAGAGACAAGGACAAAATAAAATAAAATAAAAACAAATATAAATAAATAAACACAAAGACAAATAAAATAAAATATAATTAAATAAAAACAAAGACAAATACAAATAAAATAAAATAAAATAAATGAAGACAAAGACAAATACAAATAAAAGAAAATAAATAAAGACAAAGACAAATAACATAAAATAAATAAAGATGAATCAGAAAAACTAAGAGAGACAAATAAGGAGAGGAGAGGAGACAGATAAAGATAAGAGGAGACAGATAAATATAAAAAGAGACAGATAAAGATAAGAGGAGACAGATAGAAATAACTAGAGACAGATAAATGTAAGGGGAGACAGACAAAGATAGAAGGAGACAGATAAATATAGAAATAAAAGGAGACAGATAAAGATAAAAGAAGACAGATAAAGATAAGAGGAGACAGATAAAGATGAAAGGAGACAAATAAAGAGAAGAGGAGACAGATAAATATAAAAGGAGACAGATAAAGATAAAAGAAGACAGATAAAGATAAG
>OY986954.1:3070545-3075545 GCA_963920595.1 Eimeria praecox
TGTCTTTGGGGTGTATATACAGTCGACAGGGGTGATGCCAGCAGAGAAGATAGTACAAATGGCGTTTGATATCCTTAGAACTAAATTAACAGAGTTAGAGACACATGTTGCTGCTGCTGCTGCTAGAGCGACAGGCCAGCAGCAACACACCGTTGCCTCCGATCTACGCTAGCAGCAGCAGCAGCAGCAGCAGCACAAGCAGCAGCAGCAGCAAGTACTCCTGTGCAGCTGCGTGTTGTTCTAGCGGGAAGCGCTGCAGCAGCAGCAAATGCTGCAGCAGCAGCAAATGCTGCAGCAGCAGCATGCTCTCTTTCTCTCTCTCTCTGTCGGAGGGTATATTCTACAAACCCTAAACCCTAAACCCTAGAAACATATTTCAAAGATATAATATGAAATAACTAAATAACTAAAAGTAAACGAAGAAGTCGCCAACTAAAATTTTGTTATATTTGAATAAAAGAAAAACAAAACAAATAATAATAATAATAATAATAATAATAATAATAAATAAATAAATAATAATTAGACACCTTAAGAAGTAGCAGTAGCAAGGTGTCTAGACACCTCATTATTATAACAACAGCTGCAGCAGCAGCAGCAGCAACAGCAGCTAGCTTTCCTGCTGCTGCTGGAGCAGCAGCTAGCTATTTCTCCTGCTGCTGCAGCAGCAGCAACAGCAGCTATTTCTCCTGCTGCAGCAGCAGCAGCAACCGCAGCTATTTCTGCTGCTGCTGCGGCAGCAGCAACAGCAGCTATTTCTGCTGCTGCAGCAGCAGCAGCAACAGCAGCTGTTTCTCCTGCTGCTGCTGCTGCTGCAGTTGTGAGCTGTCTCTCGGGGCCCCACACTTTACTGCTGCTTACATTCTGGCTTCTGTTCAGCACTCCCACCATCAATGTCGATAGTGCCCTGAAGCAGCAGCAGCAGCAGCAGCAGCAGCAGCAGCAACAGCAGCAACAGCAGCAGTAGTAGTAGTAGTATTAGTAAGAGCAGCAGCAGCAAATGAGGCGGTGGCGGTGGCGTAGGGTTTCCTCACATTGGCGTGTGTATACAGACACCGCCATAAACCCTAAACCCTAAACCCTAAACCCTAAACCCTAAACCCTAAACCCTAATGTGTGTTGATACCTTCTCCGCACCTTTGTGTGTTCGGGGCGGCTCATCATCATCAGAGGATTCTTCTTCTTCATCGCTCTCTTCACTATCGCTGCATCCACAAACCCTAAACCCTAAACCCTAAACCCTAAACCCTAAACCCTAGACCCTAAACCCTAGATCCTAAAACCCTTCTTTAACGGCTTCTTAGGTTTTGTTACAGCATCAACAAACCCTAAACCCTAAACCCTTCCTCATCAAACAAATCCTAAACTTGTTAAACACACCACCCCCAAACCCTAAACCCTAAACCCTAAACCCTAAACCCTAAACCCTAAACCCTAGCTGACAATTCTTCATCCTCTTCATCATAGTCATCAAAGTCTGAATCATCATCAACTTGACCCAAATACCAATCAACAGCTCGAGGGATTATCTTGTCCTGTACAGACACCCCAACAATCAGGGGTTTAGGATTTAGGGTTTAGGGTTTGTAGATTAGGGTTTAGGGTTTGTAGATTAGGGTTTAGGGTTTAGGGCGGTGGTGGAGTAGACAACACTCCACTAACCCTAAACATTAAACCCCTACGCTTCCTACTCGTGGATTAGGGTTTAGGGATTGTATATTAGGGTTTAGGGTTTAAGTATTAGGGTTTAGGGTTTGAGTATTAGGGTTTAGGGTTTGTAGATTAGGGTTTAGGGTTTAGGGTTTGTCTAACCCTAATTGTAATACCGATGTCGTAGTCCGCCTCCACAACCATCTGCAGCTCTTCAACCTGCGCGTACACCCCAAACCCTAAACCCTAGAATAAACCCTAAACCCTAAACCCTAGAAGAAGCAGCCTCGCCCCGTATATGCTCGCCTAGGGTTTAGTAAGACACCTAGGGTTTAGATTTCGTGTTAAGGTTAATAACAATTAGGGTTTTATTTTAATGTCTGTCCTTCATCTTAGGGTTTTAGATATTTATAGGGTTTAAGGTTTAGAGGCGGTTTAGAGGGGGTTTAGGGTTTAGGGTTTAGAGGGGGTTCAGAGGGGGTTTAGGGTTTACTTCTTCTCCCCATGCATATGTTATAGTAATTAGGGTTTAGGGTTTGTTGTCTGTCTTCTCACGTACTTGTTGATGCTTATATCATCACTTCTTACTTCAACTAGGGTTTAGGGTTTAGGGTTTGTTGTGTTTAGGGTTTAGGGTTTGTTGTTTTTAGGGTTTAGGGTTTATAACTAATTATCATCTGGGGTTTCACTTAGTGCTTATAATAAATTATAAACTATTAATTATTTATTATTAAATATTAATTATTTATTACTATAAATAATATATATTATCTATAGTAATAAATACTATATTTTTGGTTTCTAGGGTTTAGGGTTTAGGGTTTGTTTTCTAGGGTTTAGGGTTTAGTGTATATCTACTTACTTCTTTTTCGTTCATTTGTTGTAATTTATCATCACTACGTATTTAACTTAATATCTATTATTAATTAATTACTAACTATCAACTATATCCTAATATAATATATTTTTCTAGGGTTTAGGGTTTAGGGTTTAGGGTTTGTTTTCTAGGGTTTAGGGTTTAGGGTTTGTTTTCTAGGGTTTAGGGTTTAGGGTTTATTGTTTATGGTTTATGTACTTACTTCTTTTTCGTTCATTTGTTGTAATTTATCATCGCTTGGTATTTCATGATCAGCAAATAAATTAAAGAATGAATTTGCATCAACAACTTCTGTGATTGTTCTTGTTTGTTTCGTCTTTCTATTTCGTTGTTTTCTAATTATTGTTTTTTTAGTTATATCTTTATTATCAAACCAATTAATTGTTGTACTCTTCGTACATAACAACTCTGCTCCTCTACCCCCTGCCCCTACACTCAGTATATACTCCTTCTTTAATATTAGAGGAGTGAAGTAAGGATTATTCTCAAAATAAAATAATAAACGAAAACTCTCGCTGTGCGACCCCACACTCCCCTCCTCTCCTCCTGCTGCTGCTGCTGCTCCTGCTGCTCCTGCTGCTGCTGCTGCTGCTGCTGCTGGAGCAGCAGCAGAAGAAGAAGAAGAATCTGAGGCTTCTTCCTTCTCTCCCCCTATCCACTCACATTGTATATCTTTTAAATATGTTAGTGGGGTTTCATCGTGCTTCTCAATTATATCTGCCAATAAACGATTCGATTTCAAGGCGCGAAGCCAAAATGAAGGTAAACCCTACACACAAAACTATAAACCCTAAACCCTAAACCCTAAACCCTAAACCCTAAACCCTAGACACTAAACCCTAAACCCTAGACACTAAAACCTAAACCCTAGACCCTAAACCCTAGACCCTAAACCCTAGACCCTAAACCCTACAACCTAAACCCTAGACCTTAAACCCTAGACCCTAGACCTTAAACCCTAGACCCTAAACCCTAGACCCTAAATGTGTAAGCATTCATGAACACGTTGTGCAGATTCAAAGAATAGTATATCCTACATACTAAACCCTAAACCCTAAACCCTAAACCCTAAACCCTAGACCCTAAACCCTAAACAAAACCCTCAAAGCAACAATATAGAACCCCTAAACCCTAACCGCTAAACCCAGAAACCACTCCCAACCACCCGAAAGGACTCTAAACAACTGCCAACTCTAAACCCTAAACCCTAAACCCTAAACCCTAAACCCTAAACCCTACTTACGGGTGTGCCAGTTGTTTCTTTATCGGGGTTTTGTTCTGCTGCAGATTCTGGGGGAACGAGAATCTGACGGCGCTGTTCGTACAGGGGTTTATATCTTTCTTCATATTCTAACTTCAGACGCATCACATCAGCTTCAAAACGAGCAGACAATGCCGAGTGCTCCTCCTGCAGCAGCAGCAGCAGCAGCAGCAGCAGCAGCAGCGGCAGCAGCAGCAGTAGTAGGGAGAGTGGTAAGAGAGCGAAAATGAAAGAGCTGCTGGTGCAGCAACCGCAGCAGCAGTGAGAGAGAGAAGAAAACTGCTGCTGCTGTTGCTGCTGCTGCTGTTGCTGTTGTTGCTGCTGCTGTTGCTGCTGCTGCTGCTGCTGCTGCTGCTGCTGGTGCTGCTGCAGTTGGGGTGTACCTGCAGCTGTTTAAGCTTGAGGACTGCTGCTCTTTCAGAAGCTGAGAGCGATTCCTCAACGCCAGCCAATGCGCTCTCTCCTCCCTCTGAAAACAACAACAAATACAATATCAAACCCATGTTGCTGCTGCTGCTGCTGCTGTTGCTGCTGTTGCTGCTGCTGTTGCTGCTGTTGCTGCTGCTGCTGCTGTTGTTGTTGTTGCTGCTGCTGTTGCTGTTGGTGCTGCTGTTGCTGCTGCTGCTGTTGCTGCTGTTGGTGCTGCTGTTGCTGATGGTGTAATAGATGCAGACAATTCCAGTCAACAGCGAAAGCAGCACAACCCTCCTCATACCCTAAACCCTAAACCCTAAACCCTAAACCCTAAACCCTACACCCTAAACCCTAAACCCTAAACAGCTTACCAACTGTGACGCGCTCGAGAGCCCCAGCAAGGGCCTCCACTTCCTGCAGGGAATACAGAACAGCACGATCCGAAGGCCAACAAACCCTAAACCCTAAACCCTAAACCCTAAACCCTAAACCCTAGACAACAACACCGACAAAGACACACGCTGGTTGGAGGAGGTTTTAGAAGGCCCCTTACTTTTTTATCTTGCGACATCGCTGAAGGGTAGGAAGAGAAGATGAGCTAGGGTTTAGGGTTTAGGGTTTAGGGTTTAGGGTTTAGGGTTTAGGGTTTAGGGTTTCAAAGCCAAAAGCAGGGCGAAGCAGACAGAGAAGCAACGAACCCTGTCCTGAATACAATACCACTAAGAAAGGTTTTAATTTAGGGTTTAGGGTTTAGGGTTTAGGGTTTAGGGTTTGTAGAAGCTCAACAGCTTAGACAGC
>OY986954.1:3080545-3083045 GCA_963920595.1 Eimeria praecox
GGGAGACAGCAGCAGCAAATAATTGTGATGTCAGACAAGTTAGGTTAGATTGTAGAGGAGATACATTTGAATCAGAAAATAATAAAATAGCAGAGTAAGATTCATCTAACATAATTTAATTGCTGGAGACAGCACGAAGAAAGTACCCTATCGCTCATCTGCTGCTGCTGTTCTGCTGCTGCTGCTGTTCTGCTGCTGCTGTTCTGCTGCTGCTGCTGTTCTGCTGCTGCTGCTGTTCTGCTGCTGCTGCTGTTCTGTTGCTGCTGCTCTGCTGCTGCTGTTCTGCTGCTGCTGTTCTGCTGCTGCTGTTCTGCTGCTGCTGCTGCTGTGCTGGTGTGCTGCTGTTTATATCTGTCTCCGTTTATATATCTTTATCTGTCTGTGTCTGTTTATGTCTGTCTCTAATTGTCTCTGTTTGTCTCTTAGTATCCTATACTTGTCTATTTTTCTCTTTAACTGTCTCCTGATTGTCTCTATCTGTCTCAGCCTGTCTCTACCTGTCTCTACCTGTCTCCTCCTGTCTCTACCTGTCTCCTCCTGTCTCTACCTGTCTCTACCTGTCTCCTCCTGTCTCCTCCTGTCTCCTCCTGTCTCTTCCTGTCTCCACCTGTCTCCTCCTGTCTCCTCCTGTCTCCTCCTGTCTCCTGCTGTCTCTAACTGTCTCCTCCTGTCTCTAACTGTCTCTAACTGTCTCCTGCTGTCTCTAACTGTCTCCTCCTGTCTCCCCCTGTCTCCTGCTGTCTCTAACTGTCTCCTCCTGTCTCCTGGTGTTTCCTGTTGTTTGTTTGTTTGTTAGGCTTGTGATTCGTTCTGTCCTTCGTTTAGATATATCTCCTTCTCGTCTTGCTGCTGCTCTGAGTGTCTCTCCTCCTCTGAGGGGACATATCTTATCGCAGCAGCAGCTACGTGCTGCAGCCCGTCTCTGCTGCAGCTACAGCAGCAGCAGCAGCAGCAGCAGCAGGACACCTGCAGCAGCAGCAGCAGCAGCAGCAGCAGATGATGGTGATGTGCGTCTCCCGTTGGATGTTATTATTGACGTAGGCCACAATGAAAGTGCTCTAGATCGTCTCTTCCAAGTAAGTCATATTGCTGCTGCTGCTGTTGCTGCTGCTGTTGCTGCTGCTGTTGCTGTTGCTGCTGCTGCTGTTGCTATTGCTGTTGCTGCTGCTGTTGCTGTTGCTGCTGCTGGCTTATTAGTAGTGCATGGTGCGTGTTTTTGTATTGTCGAATTATCAAACTGTCTCTTTATTTATTTATTTATTTATTTATTTATTTATTTATTTATTTATTTATTTATTTATTTATTTATTTATTTTATTCTATCTCCCTTGGTGTTTGTATTTATTTATGTGTCTCCTTTCTCTGTATTTGTTATTTTGTCTCCTTCTTCTGTCTCCTCGTTTTATCTTCTTTTGAATTGGCTGTCTCTTTTAATTTTATTTTATTTTTATTTATTTTCGTCTGTCTCCTCGGCTGTCTGTCTCCTTTCTTGTTGTGTTTTATTGTATGTGTCTCCTTTGCTGTCTCCTTCTGTCTTCTCTGATGTCTTTCTGTCTCCTCTGTTCTCTTCATGTGTCCCTCCTACTTCTCTATCTCCTATTCTACTGTCTCTTCTTGTCTGCTGCTGCTGCTGCAGCTTACCTGTCTCCTTTGCTGCTAGCTCTCTCTCTCTCTGTATTCTTTGTTGTCTCCGCCTGTCTCCTTTTATGCTGTCTCCTGTCTCCTCTGTTGTATCTCGGTGTCTCCTTTGCTGCTGTCTCTGCCTCACTCTCTCCCTTCCTACATATATATTTTACTGTCTCCTTTTCTATATATATATATATATATATATATATATACATATACACTCTCTCCACACTGTCTCCTCTTGTATATATATATTTAACTGTCTCCTTTTCTGCATATATATTTTACTGTCTCCTTTTCTCTCTCTCTCTCTCTCGCTATATATATATATATATATATATATATATATATATATATAAACTGTCTCCTTTTGTGTGTGTTTGTGTGTGTTTAGTTCGTAGGCTATCTTCACTTTGGATCTCCTGTATTATTATTTGTCTGTCTCTCGAGAGACAGATCTGCCTTTATATTAAATACTGCTGTAGCTCATTTCTCCTTTCCTCTAAACAACAGACTTGATGTAAACCCTAAACCCTAAACCCTAAACCCTAAACCCTAGATAGCGTTTGTAGGCACATGTTAGTTGTCTTTCTCTCTCTGCTCTGATTCCCCTTGTTTCTACTGTCTCTCTATTTCTTGATGTTGTAGACTCTGTCTGTCTGTCTCCTTCTTGTCTCTCTCTACTGTCTCCTTCTCGTCTCTTTATACTGTCTCCTTCTGTCTCTTTCTGCTGTCTCCTTCTGTCTCTACTCTCTACTGTCTCCTTCCCTCTCTTTCTACTGTCTCCCTTTGTCTCCTCATTTTAATACTGTCTCCTTCTGTCTCTACTCTCTACTGTCTCCTTCTGTCTCTTCTGTCTCTTCTCTCTACTGTC
>OY986954.1:3088045-3093045 GCA_963920595.1 Eimeria praecox
ATACAGCTATAGATATAGATATATAGATATAGATATAGATATACGTTTGTTTGTATAAAAGAAAAAAGAAGAAGAAGAAAAAGTAGGAGACATAGGGCAGAGAGGAGACAGAAAGAGAGAGAGAGAGAGAGAGAGAGAGAGAGAGAGAGAGAGAGAGACAGAGAGAGAGAGACAGAGAGAGAGAGAGAGATAGAAGAGACAGAAGGAGACACATAGATAAATGTAGATGTTAAGATCTTATCATACAAACAAAGAAGGAGACAAGTCGAGCGTTGCAGGGATAGAGACAAGATAAATAATATAAACAAAAGGAGACACCTGAGATACTAATAAATAAATTGATGTCTCCTAACCCACGCTAAGAAAGAAACAGAGACAAACCACCTAGGGTTTAGGGTTTAGGGTTTAGGGCTTAGGGTTTAGGGTTTAGAGACAGAAGGGAGACAGACAACAAGACGGAGACAGAAAGGAGACAGACAAAAAAGAGACAGATGATAATAAGGAGACAGATGACAAGAACGAGAGAGAGAGAGAGAGAGTGAGAGAGAGAGAGAGGGAGAGGGAGATAGAGACAGAGAAGGAGACAGAGACAGATGAGACAGAGAGAGATAAGGAGACAGATGGAGAGAGATAAGGAGACAGAGAGAGAGATAAGGAGACAGAGACATACAGGGAGACAGAGACATACAGGGAGACAGAGACAAACAAGGAGACAGATGAGAAGAAGGAGACAGAGAGACAGATAAGGAGACAGAGAGAGAGATAAAGAAACAGATATATATCTATACATATCTATCTATCTATCTGTATATATATATATATATATACAGAGAGAGAGAGAGAGAGGGAGAGAGAGAGAGAGACAGAGAGAGAGACAGAGAGAGATGAAGGAGACAGACAGAGAGAGATAAGGATACAGAGAGAGCGAGATAGAGATAAGGCTACATTTGTTTTCTTACCGGATATGCCTCCCCATGAGTTTGTAATAACCCTTGCCCCGTTTTGTATGGCATAGTGAATTGCTGGTATAGCTGAGGAGACATCTCCTTCTCCTTCTTCATCTAATATCTTAAGAGACATTAATAAACAATTATTGCTTATCCCGCTAATACCTTCTCTATTATTCTGACGAGCCCCAATTATACCTAGAAAAACAAAAAAGAAACAGATAAGGAGACTGTGATAGATTTATATATATATATATATATATATATATATATATATATATATATATATATATATATATATATATATATATATATATATATATATATATATACATATATATATATATATATATATATATATATATATATATATATATATATATATTATAGATACACTCCAGACAGAAGGGGGAGGAGACAGACAGATAAAGAGAAGGAGACAGAAAGAAAAAGAGATAGAGAAAGAGAAAGAGACAGAGAAAGAGACAGGAGCAGACATAGACAGAAAGAGACAGCGAGAAAGACGGAGGAGGAGACAGTAGAGGAGACAGTAGAGGAGACAGTGGGGGAGAGTGTTAAGGAGACAGTTGATGGAGGAGATAGATGAGGAGACAGTTCAACAGCCAGTTGAGGAGACAGTTTGTGAGGGAGGTATTTAAGGAGACAGTCGAAGAGACAGGTATAGAAGAGACAGCAATATAAGGAGACACGTAAAGAGGAGACAGACAGTTGAACAATAAACCCTAATATAAGGAGACAGTTATGAAAGAGACAGTACAATAAGGATACAATTAATATAAGGAGACAGTAGTATAAGGAGACACTTCAAGAAGAGAGAGAGACAGGAATATAAGGAGACAGCTCAAGAAGAGAGAGACAGGGAGACAGTAGTATAAGGAGACAGCTCAAGAAGAGAGAGAGAGGGAGACAGGAGACAGTTTAAGAAGAGAGAGAGAGAGAGAGGGAGACAGTAGTATAGGGAGACACTTCAAGAAGAGAGACAGCCATAGACAGTAATATACGGAGACAGTCGGAGACAGTCGGAGACAGTCGGAGACAGTCGACAGCAATAGACAGTAGTATAAGGAGACAGTTAGAGACAGTCGGAGACAGTCGACAGGCATAGACAGTAGTATAAGGAGACAGTCGGAGACACTTAGAGACAGTCTCCAGAGACAGTCGACAGAGACAGTCTCCAGAGACAGTCGACAGCCATAGACAGTAGTATAAGGAGACAGTAGTATAAGGAGGCAGTAGTATAAGGAGACAGCCGGAGACAGTCTCCAGAGACAGTCTCCCGCCATAGACAGCAGCATAAGGAGACAGTCGGAGACAGTTAGAGACAGTCGGAGACAGTTAGAGACAGTCTCCATAGACAGTCTCCATAGACAGTCGACAGCCATATACAGTAGCATAAGGAGACAGTAGTATAAGGAGACAGTAGTATAAGGAGACAGTAGTATAAGGAGACAGTAGTATAAGGAGACAGTAGTATAAGGATACAGTAGTATAAGGAGACAGTAGTATAAGGAGACAGTAGTATCAGGAGACAGTAGTATAAGGAGACAGTAGTATAAGGAGACAGTAGTATAAGGAGACAGTAGTATAAGGAGACAGTAGTATAAGGAGACAGTAGTATAAGGAGACAGTCGGAGCCAGTCTCCATATACAGGTGAGAGAGTGTATATAACCTGCGACGTGTGATCCATGTCCATTATCGTCCATCGGATTATTATTATCCGATTGAAAATTCCAACCGATGAAGTCGTCCACGTAGCCGTTAGAGTCGTCGTCGACTCCACTCTGAGAGAGAGAGACAGAAAGAGAGATAGATAGATAGATAGATAGATAGATAGAGAGAGAGAGAGAGAGAGGAAGGAGAGAGAGAGAGAGAGAGAGAGAGAGAGAGAGAGAGAGAGAGAGAGAGAGGTAGATAGATGAAGACAGATAGGGAGATAGACAGAGAGATAGAGAGACAGATAGACACAGGGATATATATATATATATATACATATATATATATATATATATATATATATATATATATATATATATATATATATATATGAGGAGACACCTGGAGGGGGAGGAGCCACTTAGATATTCGACAGGAGACAGTTGGAGACACTCAAAAGGAGACACTTGGGGATAGTAAATAGGAGCCACAGATACACTACAAAGGAGACAGATACACCCTCACTCGAAGGGAGACACAGATACACCCGAAGGGAGACACAGATACACCCGAAAGGAGATGCATATACACCCGAAAGGAGACACATATACACCCGAACGGCAAGAGGAAACAGTAACACAGGAAAAAGGAGACAGTGTAGATAGACAAGAGGAGACAGTATAGATAGACAAGAGGAGACAGTATAGACAGACAGAAGGAGACAGTAAGGAGATAATAAGGAGACAGCAAGGAGAGAGGGAGACAGGAGAAGATAAACAGAGACAAGAAGGGACAGAAAGAGATAAGAGGAGACAGCAACAGACAGCAAGAGACAGAGAGAGTCAGAGGAGAGAAAAGGAGACAGTTGATAAGAAGAAGGAGGAGAAGAGACAGACAAATAATGAGAGAGGAGGAGACAGATATCTACAAAGACTAAGAAAGCTGGGGGGTGTTTCTATCGAATCTCAAATTATAATTATAATTAATTATTAACTAACAAAAAGGAGACAGACGGAGGAGACAGACAGACAGAGAGAGAGAGAGACAGAGAGAGAGAGAGAGAGAGAGAGAGAGAGAGAGAGAGAGAGAGAGAGACAGGGAGAGAGAGAGAAGAGACAGAGACAGAGAGAGACAGAGACAGAGAGAAGAGACAGAAGCAGCAGGAAAGGAGACAGAAAAGGAGACAGAGAGGTAGATAGACAGGAGACAGAAGAATAGCTGTGTCTCTCTCTCTCTCTTTGCATCTCCTCTCCCTCCCTCTCCTTCATCTAACTAAAATAAATAAATAAATAAGTAAATAACTAGATAACTAACTAAATAAATAAATAAAATAAATAAATAAATAATAATAATTAATATGTTTATAATAAACAGCAGACATACCTCTCCATACAACTCTTCTCTATTAACCCACATAGAGAGAGATAACTCCGGATGTAAGTAGTTGACGCCTGTGTATGAAAGAGAAAGAAGAGACACATTTAAATTAATTATTTTATATTTTATATATTTTATATATATTTTATTGCTTTTATTTTATACTTTTTATTTTGTTTATTATTTATTATTTATTATTTACTATTTATTACTTTTATTACCAATTTATTATGTATTATGTATTATTTATTATTTATTATTTATTATTTATTATTTATTATTTATTATTTATTATTTATTATTTTTTATTTATTATTTATTATTTATCATTTATTATTTATTATTTATTACTTAGTATTTATTATTTATTATTTATTATTTATTATTTATTATTTATTATTTATTGTTTATTATTTATTATTTATTATTTATTATTTAATACTTAGAATTTAGTATATTTTATTTTTAATTTATATTTTATATTTTGTATTTTATATTTTTCAGCTTTTTTTCTTTTATACTTTGTCTTTCTACTATATACAAATACTAAGTAATAATAAATAAAGAGACAGATAGAAAGAGTTGTATAACATATATATATATATATATATATATATATATATATATATATATATACATATATATTATATATATATATATTATATATATATGTATATATATATATATATATATATATAATATATAGAGAGAGAGAGGCAGATAAATAAAGGAGACAGCCAAAGGAGACACAGAAAGGAGACAGATAGATATATTCAGGAGACAGAAAAACAACAACGCAGATAGATAAACAAAGGAGACAGCCAAATAAACAAAGGAGACAGTCAAATAAACTAAGGAGACAGCCAAATAAACAAAGGAGACAGCCAAATAAACAAAGGAGACAGCCAAATAAACAAAGGAGACAGTCAAATAAACTAAGGAGACAGCCAAATAAACAAAGGAGACAGTCAAATAAACAAAGGAGACAGTCAAATAAACAA
>OY986954.1:3110545-3113045 GCA_963920595.1 Eimeria praecox
TTTATTTATTTATTTATTTATTTATTGTTTATTTTAAAGGATAAGTATATATACAAACAAAAGAAGAAGAAACAGATAGACAGATAGATCCAAGAAGCCCTTTATAGAGTAATAAATAGTTTTGTATAGAAATTAGGGTTTAGGGTTTAGGGTTTAGGGTTTAGGGTGTATAGGCAGCTCCACAAATTCGTCGTGTTGTGGCTTAGGCGTAATATCGTTCGACTCTTCCGGAGTTTGTTTTCTCACTCTCGAAAGTGGGGTTTAGGGTTTAGGGTTTAGGGTTTAGGGTTTAAGTATTAGTTTATAGATATGAGGAGCAATATGTCTATGAGATACACAATTTATGAGATGTATTAGGGTTTAGGGTTTAGGGTTTAAGGTGTATAATCGAGGAAATCGTAAGAGGCCTCAAGGCTATAAATAGCTAGGGTTTAGGGTTTAGGGTTTAGGGTTTAGGGTTTGTTTGCTCAGGCCTGATACAAGCCACCTCTGTCGTCCGACGCAGCGTCTCTTGAAGAGATATCTCGGCAATTAAATATTTAATTATTTAATTATTATTTAATTATTTTAATTATTTATTTATTTAAATAAATAAATAAATAATTAAAATAATTAAAAACAAACAAACAAATAAACAAACAATAAACATATTATACATATCAATAACACATATTACCGTCCTAGCTGCATGCATGCACTTGGGGCTTTTAACATGAAGTTAGGTTGAGGTGTACAGACACCTAAACACTTTCTTTCTTTCTTTCTTCCGCAGCAGCAGCAGCAGCAGCAGCAGCAAACAGCAGCAGCAGCTGCTGCTGCTGCTGTTGCTGCTGCTGGAGCATTGATTTCTTTGAACTTTGTCTGCTGCTGCTAAAATCTAACAAATTATTATCTATCATTCATACCCATCAACAGACGTTGCTGATGCTGCTGCTGTTGCTGCTGCTGATGCTGCTGTTGCTGCTGCTGTTGCTGCTGCTGATGTTGCTGCTGTTGCTGCTGCTGATGTTGCTGCTGTTGCTGCTGCTGATGTTGCTGCTGCTGACGTTGCTGCTGCTGATGTTGCTGCTGCTGGTGTTGCTGCGGCTGATGTTGCTGCTGCTGGTGTTGCTGCTGCTGATGTTGCTGCTGCTGGTGTTGCTGCTGCTGGTGTTCTGCTGCTGTTGCTGCTGCTGCTGGTGTTCTGCTGCTGTTGCTGCTGCTGCTGCTGCTGCTGTTGCTGCTGCTGGTGTTGCTGTTGCTGCTGCTGCTGTTGCTGCTGCCGGTGTTGCTGGTGCTGGTGTTGCTGTTGCTGGTGCTGCTGCTGGTGTTGCTGCTGCTGTTGCTGCTGCTGCTGTTGCTGCTGCTGATGTTGCTGCTGCTGGTCTTGCTGCTGGTGTTGCTGTTGCTGCTTGGATGGTTGTTCTGCTGCTGGCGATACAGTTGTTGTCTGTCTCTGTCTTTTTTGTTTTTGTGTTTATTTTTATTTATTTGTTTGTTTGTTTCTTCTTTTTTAATTTTTTTCTTAGTGCAGATATTTAATTATTATATATTATAAATTATATATTAATTATTATAATTTAATTACTGTCTCCTCATGTTTTAATTTATCTGTCTCTTCTAGTTTCTCTCTTCTTCGTTCTTTCTTTCTTCTATTTATCTATCTCTCTCTATTTGTTTATCTATCTAACTGTCTCCTTATTTGTCTCTCTATCTATCTCTCTTAATATCTTTATCTTTTCTCTTGTTTATTTTTATTTATTTGTGTTTTTTTTAATTTTTTTAGTTTAGAATGTAGCTACGAGTATATTTGAGGTGTACATACACCTCAGGTTTTCTATCAGATATACATTTAAACTGCTAGCGAATTAAGTAGGAGAACTAAATAAATAAATAAATAAATAAATAAATAAATAAATAAATAAATAAATAAATAAATAAATAAATAAATAAATAATAGAGAGTGTCTATACACCAAAGGTCTTGTGCTGCATGCAGCTGCAAAGAATATACAGCGATGTTTACAATTAGTAAACATACAACAAATTAAACATAGAAAGAAAAGATAGATAGAAAAGATAGAAAGATAAATATAAATAAAAATAAATAGATAGAAAGAAAAGATAGAACAGATAGAAAGATAAATATAAATAAAAATAAATAGATAGAAAGAGAAGATAGAAAGATAGAAAGATAAATATAAATAAAAATAAATAGATAGAAAGAGAAGATAGAAAGATAGAAAGATAAATATAAATAAAAATAAAAAGATAGATAGAAAGAAAAGATAGAAAGATAAAATAAAAAGAAAAGAGAGAAATAAAAAGATACATAGAAATCAGAAATACAAATAAAGAAATAAAGAAAAAAAGAAAAACAACAAATAGTAGAATAACTACAAGTAGTTGTTAATACATATATATATATATATATATATATATATATATATATATATATATATATATATATATATATATATATATATATATATATAGTATATATATTGCGAGGTAGATAGATA
>OY986954.1:3118045-3128045 GCA_963920595.1 Eimeria praecox
GATAGATAGATTAGATAGATAGATAGATTAGATAGATAGATAGATTAGATAGATAGATAGATTAGATAGATAGATAGATTAGATAGATAGATAGATTAGATAGATAGATAGATTAGATAGATAGATAGATTAGATAGATTGATAGATTAGATAGATTGATAGATTAGATAGATTGATAGATTAGATAGATTGATAGATTAGATAGATTGATAGATTAGATAGATTGATAGATTAGATAGATAGATAGATTAGATAGATAGATAGATTAGATAGATAGATAGATTAGATAGATAGATAGATTAGATAGATAGATAGATTAGATAGATAGATAGATTAGATAGATTGATAGATTAGATAGATTGATAGATTAGATAGATAGATAGATTAGATAGATAGATAGATTAGATAGATAGATAGATTAGATAGATAGATAGATTAGATAGATAGATAGATTAGATAGATAGATAGATTAGATAGATAGATAGATTAGATAGATAGATAGATTAGATAGATAGATAGATTAGATAGATAGATAGATTAGATAGATAGATAGATTAGATAGATAGATAGATTAGATAGATAGATAGATTAGATAGATAGATAGATTAGATAGATAGATAGATTAGATAGATAGATAGATTAGATAGATAGATAGATTAGATAGATAGATAGATTAGATAGATAGATAGATTAGATAGATAGATTAGATAGATAGATAGATTAGATAGATAGATAGATTAGATAGATAGATAGATTAGATAGATAGATAGATTAGATAGATAGATTAGATAGATTAGATAGATAGATTAGATAGATTAGATAGATAGATTAGATAGATTAGATAGATAGATTAGATAGATTAGATAGATAGATTAGATAGATTAGATAGATAGATTAGATAGATTAGATAGATAGATTAGATAGATTAGATAGATAGATTAGATAGATTAGATAGATAGATTAGATAGATTAGATAGATAGATTAGATAGATTAGATAGATAGATTAGATAGATTAGATAGATAGATTAGATAGATTAGATAGATAGATTAGATAGATTAGATAGATAGATTAGATAGATTAGATAGATAGATTAGATAGATTAGATAGATAGATTAGATAGATTAGATAGATAGATTAGATAGATTAGATAGATAGATTAGATAGATTAGATAGATAGATTAGATAGATTAGATAGATAGATTAGATAGATTAGATAGATAGATAGATTAGATAGATAGATAGATTAGATAGATAGATAGATAGATAGATAGATAGATAGATAGATAGATTAGATAGATAGATAGATTAGATAGATAGATAGATTAGATAGATAGATTAGATAGATAGATAGATTAGATAGATAGATAGATTAGATAGATAGATAGATTAGATAGATAGATAGATTAGATAGATAGATTAGATAGATAGATAGATTAGATAGATAGATAGATTAGATAGATAGATAGATTAGATAGATAGATAGATTAGATAGATAGATAGATTAGATAGATAGATAGATAGATTAGATAGATAGATAGATAGATTAGATAGATAGATAGATAGATTAGATAGATAGATAGATAGATTAGATAGATAGATAGATAGATTAGATAGATAGATAGATAGATTAGATAGATAGATAGATAGATTAGATAGATAGATAGATAGATTAGATAGATAGATTAGATAGATTAGATAGATAGATTAGATAGATTAGATAGATAGATTAGATAGATTCGATAGATAGATTAGATAGATTAGATAGATAGATTAGATAGATTAGATAGATAGATTAGATAGATTAGATAGATAGATTAGATAGATTAGATAGATAGATTAGATAGATTAGATAGATAGATTAGATAGATTAGATAGATAGATTAGATAGATTAGATAGATAGATTAGATAGATTAGATAGATAGATTAGATAGATTAGATAGATAGATTAGATAGATTAGATAGATAGATTAGATAGATTAGATAGATAGATTAGATAGATTAGATAGATAGATTAGATAGATTAGATAGATAGATTAGATAGATTAGATAGATAGATTAGATAGATTAGATAGATAGATTAGATAGATTAGATAGATAGATTAGATAGATTAGATAGATAGATTAGATAGATTAGATAGATAGATTAGATAGATTAGATAGATAGATTAGATAGATTAGATAGATAGATTAGATAGATTAGATAGATAGATAGATAGATTAGATAGATAGATAGATTAGATAGATAGATAGATTAGATAGATAGATAGATTAGATAGATAGATAGATTAGATAGATAGATAGATTAGATAGATAGATAGATTAGATAGATAGATAGATTAGATAGATAGATAGATTAGATAGATAGATAGATTAGATAGATAGATAGATTAGATAGATAGATAGATTAGATAGATAGATAGGTTAGATAGATAGATAGGTTAGATAGATAGATAGATAGATAGATAGATAGATAGATAGATTAGATAGATAGATAGATTAGATAGATAGATAGATTAGATAGATAGATAGATTAGATAGATAGATAGATTAGATAGATAGATAGATTAGATAGATAGATAGATTAGATAGATTGATAGATTAGATAGATTGATAGATTAGATAGATTGATAGATTAGATAGATTGATAGATTAGATAGATAGATAGATTAGATAGATAGATAGATTAGATAGATAGATAGATTAGATAGATAGATAGATTAGATAGATAGATAGATTAGATAGATTGATAGATTAGATAGATTGATAGATTAGATAGATTGATAGATTAGATAGATTGATAGATTAGATAGATAGATAGATTAGATAGATAGATAGATTAGATAGATAGATAGATTAGATAGATAGATAGATTAGATAGATAGATAGATTAGATAGATAGATAGATTAGATAGATAGATAGATTAGATAGATAGATAGATTAGATAGATAGATAGATTAGATAGATAGATAGATTAGATAGATAGATAGATTAGATAGATAGATAGATTAGATAGATAGATAGATTAGATAGATAGATAGATTAGATAGATAGATAGATTAGATAGATAGATAGATTAGATAGATAGATAGATTAGATAGATAGATAGATTAGATAGATAGATAGATTAGATAGATAGATTAGATAGATTAGATAGATAGATTAGATAGATTAGATAGATAGATTAGATAGATTAGATAGATAGATTAGATAGATTAGATAGATAGATTAGATAGATTAGATAGATAGATTAGATAGATTAGATAGATAGATTAGATAGATTAGATAGATAGATTAGATAGATTAGATAGATAGATTAGATAGATTAGATAGATAGATTAGATAGATTAGATAGATAGATTAGATAGATTAGATAGATAGATTAGATAGATTAGATAGATAGATTAGATAGATTAGATAGATAGATTAGATAGATTAGATAGATAGATTAGATAGATTAGATAGATAGATTAGATAGATTAGATAGATAGATTAGATAGATTAGATAGATAGATTAGATAGATTAGATAGATAGATTAGATAGATTAGATAGATAGATTAGATAGATTAGATAGATAGATTAGATAGATTAGATAGATAGATTAGATAGATTAGATAGATAGATTAGATAGATTAGATAGATAGATTAGATAGATTAGATAGATAGATTAGATAGATTAGATAGATAGATTAGATAGATTAGATAGATAGATTAGATAGATTAGATAGATAGATTAGATAGATTAGATAGATAGATTAGATAGATTAGATAGATAGATTAGATAGATTAGATAGATAGATTAGATAGATTAGATAGATAGATAGATAGATTAGATAGATAGATAGATTAGATAGATAGATAGATTAGATAGATAGATAGATTAGATAGATAGATAGATTAGATAGATAGATAGATTAGATAGATAGATAGATTAGATAGATAGATAGATTAGATAGATAGATAGATTAGATAGATAGATAGATTAGATAGATAGATAGATTAGATAGATAGATAGATTAGATAGATAGATAGGTTAGATAGATAGATAGGTTAGATAGATAGATAGATAGATAGATAGATAGATAGATAGATTAGATAGATAGATAGATTAGATAGATAGATAGATTAGATAGATAGATAGATTAGATAGATAGATAGATTAGATAGATAGATAGATTAGATAGATAGATAGATTAGATAGATTGATAGATTAGATAGATTGATAGATTAGATAGATTGATAGATTAGATAGATTGATAGATTAGATAGATAGATAGATTAGATAGATAGATAGATTAGATAGATAGATAGATTAGATAGATAGATAGATTAGATAGATAGATAGATTAGATAGATTGATAGATTAGATAGATTGATAGATTAGATAGATTGATAGATTAGATAGATTGATAGATTAGATAGATAGATAGATTAGATAGATAGATAGATTAGATAGATAGATAGATTAGATAGATAGATAGATTAGATAGATAGATAGATTAGATAGATAGATAGATTAGATAGATAGATAGATTAGATAGATAGATAGATTAGATAGATAGATAGATTAGATAGATAGATAGATTAGATAGATAGATAGATTAGATAGATAGATAGATTAGATAGATAGATTAGATAGATTAGATAGATAGATTAGATAGATTAGATAGATAGATTAGATAGATTAGATAGATAGATTAGATAGATTAGATAGATAGATTAGATAGATTAGATAGATAGATTAGATAGATTAGATAGATAGATTAGATAGATTAGATAGATAGATTAGATAGATTAGATAGATAGATTAGATAGATTAGATAGATAGATTAGATAGATTAGATAGATAGATTAGATAGATTAGATAGATAGATTAGATAGATTAGATAGATAGATTAGATAGATTAGATAGATAGATTAGATAGATTAGATAGATAGATTAGATAGATTAGATAGATAGATTAGATAGATTAGATAGATAGATTAGATAGATTAGATAGATAGATTAGATAGATTAGATAGATAGATTAGATAGATTAGATAGATAGATTAGATAGATTAGATAGATAGATTAGATAGATTAGATAGATAGATTAGATAGATTAGATAGATAGATTAGATAGATTAGATAGATAGATTAGATAGATTAGATAGATAGATTAGATAGATTAGATAGATAGATTAGATAGATTAGATAGATAGATTAGATAGATTAGATAGATAGATTAGATAGATTAGATAGATAGATTAGATAGATTAGATAGATAGATTAGATAGATTAGATAGATAGATTAGATAGATTAGATAGATAGATAGATAGATTAGATAGATAGATAGATTAGATAGATAGATAGATTAGATAGATAGATAGATTAGATAGATAGATAGATTAGATAGATAGATAGATTAGATAGATAGATAGATTAGATAGATAGATAGATTAGATAGATAGATAGATTAGATAGATAGATAGATTAGATAGATAGATAGATTAGATAGATAGATAGATTAGATAGATAGATAGGTTAGATAGATAGATAGGTTAGATAGATAGATAGATAGATAGATAGATAGATAGATAGATTAGATAGATAGATAGATTAGATAGATAGATAGATTAGATAGATAGATAGATTAGATAGATAGATAGATTAGATAGATAGATAGATTAGATAGATAGATAGATTAGATAGATTGATAGATTAGATAGATTGATAGATTAGATAGATTGATAGATTAGATAGATTGATAGATTAGATAGATAGATAGATTAGATAGATAGATAGATTAGATAGATAGATAGATTAGATAGATAGATAGATTAGATAGATAGATAGATTAGATAGATTGATAGATTAGATAGATTGATAGATTAGATAGATTGATAGATTAGATAGATTGATAGATTAGATAGATAGATAGATTAGATAGATAGATAGATTAGATAGATAGATAGATTAGATAGATAGATAGATTAGATAGATAGATAGATTAGATAGATAGATAGATTAGATAGATAGATAGATTAGATAGATAGATAGATTAGATAGATAGATAGATTAGATAGATAGATAGATTAGATAGATAGATAGATTAGATAGATAGATAGATTAGATAGATAGATAGATTAGATAGATAGATAGATTAGATAGATAGATAGATTAGATAGATAGATAGATTAGATAGATAGATAGATTAGATAGATAGATAGATTAGATAGATAGATAGATTAGATAGATAGATTAGATAGATTAGATAGATAGATTAGATAGATTAGATAGATAGATTAGATAGATTAGATAGATAGATTAGATAGATTAGATAGATAGATTAGATAGATTAGATAGATAGATTAGATAGATTAGATAGATAGATTAGATAGATTAGATAGATAGATTAGATAGATTAGATAGATAGATTAGATAGATTAGATAGATAGATTAGATAGATTAGATAGATAGATTAGATAGATTAGATAGATAGATTAGATAGATTAGATAGATAGATTAGATAGATTAGATAGATAGATTAGATAGATTAGATAGATAGATTAGATAGATTAGATAGATAGATTAGATAGATTAGATAGATAGATTAGATAGATTAGATAGATAGATTAGATAGATTAGATAGATAGATTAGATAGATTAGATAGATAGATTAGATAGATTAGATAGATAGATTAGATAGATTAGATAGATAGATTAGATAGATTAGATAGATAGATTAGATAGATTAGATAGATAGATTAGATAGATTAGATAGATAGATTAGATAGATTAGATAGATAGATTAGATAGATTAGATAGATAGATTAGATAGATTAGATAGATAGATTAGATAGATTAGATAGATAGATTAGATAGATTAGATAGATAGATTAGATAGATTAGATAGATAGATTAGATAGATTAGATAGATAGATTAGATAGATTAGATAGATTAGATAGATAGATTAGATAGATAGATTAGATAGATTAGATAGATAGATTAGATAGATTAGATAGATAGATTAGATAGATTAGATAGATAGATAGATAGATTAGATAGATAGATAGATTAGATAGATAGATAGATTAGATAGATAGATAGATTAGATAGATAGATAGATTAGATAGATAGATAGATTAGATAGATAGATAGATTAGATAGATAGATAGATTAGATAGATAGATAGATTAGATAGATAGATAGATTAGATAGATAGATAGATTAGATAGATAGATAGATTAGATAGATAGATAGATTAGATAGATAGATAGATTAGATAGATAGATAGATTAGATAGATAGATAGATTAGATAGATAGATTAGATAGATAGATAGATTAGATAGATAGATTAGATAGATAGATTAGATAGATAGATTAGATAGATTAGATAGATTAGATAGATTAGATAGATAGATTAGATGGATTAGATAGATAGATTAGATGGATTAGATAGATAGATTAGATAGATTAGATAGATAGATTAGATAGATTAGATAGATAGATTAGATAGATTAGATAGATTAGATAGATTAGATAGATAGATTAGATAGATTAGATAGATAGATTAGATAGATTAGATAGATAGATTAGATAGATTAGATAGATAGATAGATTAGATAGATAGATAGATTAGATAGATAGATAGATAGATAGATAGATAGATAGATAGATAGATTAGATAGATAGATAGATTAGATAGATAGATTAGATAGATAGATTAGATAGATAGATAGATTAGATAGATAGATAGATTAGATAGATAGATAGATTAGATAGATAGATAGATTAGATAGATAGATTAGATAGATAGATAGATTAGATAGATAGATAGATTAGATAGATAGATAGATTAGATAGATAGATAGATTAGATAGATAGATAGATTAGATAGATAGATAGATAGATTAGATAGATAGATAGATAGATTAGATAGATAGATAGATAGATTAGATAGATAGATAGATAGATTAGATAGATAGATAGATAGATTAGATAGATAGATAGATAGATTAGATAGATAGATAGATAGATTAGATAGATAGATAGATAGATTAGATAGATAGATAGATAGATTAGATAGATAGATTAGATAGATTAGATAGATAGATTAGATAGATTAGATAGATAGATTAGATAGATTCGATAGATAGATTAGATAGATTAGATAGATAGATAGATAGATTAGATAGATAGATTAGATAGATTAGATAGATAGATTAGATAGATTAGATAGATAGATTAGATAGATTAGATAGATAGATTAGATAGATTAGATAGATAGATTAGATAGATTAGATAGATAGATTAGATAGATTAGATAGATAGATTAGATAGATTAGATAGATTAGATAGATTAGATAGATAGATTAGATAGATTAGATAGATAGATTAGATAGATTAGATAGATAGATTAGATAGATTAGATAGATAGATTAGATAGATTAGATAGATAGATTAGATAGATTAGATAGATAGATTAGATAGATTAGATAGATAGATTAGATAGATTAGATAGATAGATTAGATAGATTAGATAGATAGATTAGATAGATTAGATAGATAGATTAGATAGATTAGATAGATAGATTAGATAGATTAGATAGATAGATTAGATAGATTAGATAGATAGATTAGATAGATTAGATAGATAGATTAGATAGATTAGATAGATAGATTAGATAGATTAGATAGATAGATTAGATAGATTAGATAGATAGATTAGATAGATTAGATAGATAGATTAGATAGATTAGATAGATAGATTAGATAGATTAGATAGATAGATTAGATAGATTAGATAGATAGATTAGATAGATTAGATAGATAGATTAGATAGATTAGATAGATAGATTAGATAGATTAGATAGATAGATTAGATAGATTAGATAGATAGATTAGATAGATTAGATAGATAGATTAGATAGATTAGATAGATAGATTAGATAGATTAGATAGATAGATTAGATAGATTAGATAGATAGATTAGATAGATTAGATAGATAGATTAGATAGATTAGATAGATAGATTAGATAGATTAGATAGATAGATTAGATAGATTAGATAGATAGATTAGATAGATTAGATAGATAGATTAGATAGATTAGATAGATAGATTAGATAGATTAGATAGATAGATTAGATAGATTAGATAGATAGATTAGATAGATTAGATAGATAGATTAGATAGATTAGATAGATAGATTAGATAGATAGATAGGTAGATAGATAGATAGATAGATAGATAGATAGATAGATAGATAGATTAGATAGATAGATAGATTAGATAGATAGATTAGATAGATTAGATAGATAGATAGATTAGATAGATAGATAGATTAGATAGATAGATAGATTAGATAGATAGATAGATTAGATAGATAGATAGATTAGATAGATAGATAGATTAGATAGATAGATAGATTAGATAGATAGATAGATTAGATAGATAGATAGATTAGATAGATAGATAGATTAGATAGATAGATAGATTAGATAGATAGATAGATTAGATAGATAGATAGATTAGATAGATAGATAGATTAGATAGATAGATAGATTAGATAGATAGATAGATTAGATAGATAGATAGATAGATAGATTAGATAGATAGATAGATAGATAGATAGATAGATAGATAGATTAGATAGATAGATAGATTAGATAGATAGATAGATTAGATAGATAGATAGATTAGATAGATAGATAGATTAGATAGATAGATAGATTAGATAGATAGATAGATTAGATAGATAGATAGATTAGATAGATAGATAGATTAGATAGATAGATAGATTAGATAGATAGATAGATTAGATAGATAGATAGATTAGATAGATAGATAGATTAGATAGATAGATAGATTAGATAGATAGATAGATTAGATAGATAGATAGATTAGATAGATAGATAGATTAGATAGATAGATAGATTAGATAGATAGATAGATTAGATAGATAGATAGATTAGATAGATAGATAGATTAGATAGATAGATAGATTAGATAGA
>OY986954.1:3133045-3140545 GCA_963920595.1 Eimeria praecox
CTTGTGTGCATACACCCGAAACCTGCTTCGGCGGCACAGTCCCAGGAGAAGAAGTGTAGGAGTAGTTGTTGCTTTTCTATGTTACAAAAAACAAATTAAATATTATATTTAATTTAAAAATAATAAATTTCAATGTTTTTTATATTTATTTTGGTTTTATTTTTAATATTTATCCAGAAAACAATTTCGATCCGTCGTCATCCTTCAGGTGTACATACACCTGACGCACGTATGTTGCAAAAGATACAAACAATAAACATGAAAACTTCGTCATTTCTTCTTTTCTTTATTTTTTCTGTACTCTTTAATTCAATAACACCATAAACTCAGATTCGTTCTCCCTGTAAGAGTTTGTAGAATTCGTAGTTTTAAACATTTTGACTTTCTTAACATTTTATTATATATATATATATATATATATATTATATATATATATATATTTATATGTATATATATATAGCACAGTATACAAGCAACACGTTTATAACTCTAGAAGCAAAAACAAAATAAAAGAAGATGAAGAAAATATAGAAAAGAGACAAAAGAGATAGAAAATATAGAAGAAAGCAAAGGAGACAGAGGAGACAGAAAATATAAAACAAACAGAAATAAACAGAGGAGACAGAATAAATAAAAGAGACAGAAGAGATACATCTCAGTCTGGCTCTGTCTCAGCAACTGCAGCACATCTTCCTGCTGCTGCGGCTGCTGCTGCTATATATACATATATATATATATATATATATATATATATATATATATATATATATATATATATATATATATATATATATATATGTAGGGACACTACAGATTAGCAGTAGGTCTTCTCTCGAAGCTTGTTGTTATTATTACTTGCTATTAAAAACAAAACAATATTTGTTTTCTATTTATTCTCTTACAGCAACACACAACTATCTTAGATTAACAGATTAAATCAAACAGAATTTCTACAGGAAAATTATATATATATATATATATATGAAAATCTACGGTGTATATGCAGTGTACGTTTTCTTTGTGTTTAATAATATATTTATTATTAACACTAACAGAAAGTAAATGTGTTTGTATTACTAACAATCTCTTATTGTATTTATTTGTTTGAAGAAAAAGAAGAAGAGCATTCTATTTCCTATGCATACAACAATACACTACAGCTAACACAAACAAAACTAAAAAAAAATTAAATAAAAAAGAAAATAAATAGAAAGACACAGATCAGGCAACCATACTGCTGCTGCATGCGCTCACTGCAGCAGCAGCAGCAGCAGCAGCAGCAGCAGCAGCACAGACACGAACAGCAGCAGTAGCAGCAGCAGCACAGACACAAACAGCAGCAGCAGCACATACACACACTGCAGCAGCAGCAGCAGCAGCAGCACATCCATACACTACAACCGCAGCAGATAGATACACTGCAGCAGCAGCAGCAGCAGCAGCATCAGCAGCAACACCTGCAGGAACAAAACAGATCTGTTCTCTTTATTATTTTTGTGTCTCCTTCTAATTATTTATCTTCTCTCACTCTTTTCTATTTTATTATTTTCTTTTTTGTTTCTTCTTTCTTTTCTTTTCTCTTTCTTTTTTATTCTTATTTGTCTTCTCGCCTTCGCCTCCTCTTTGAGATATACCCCACAAATAAAATATTAAAATATATATTTATTTAAATATATATATTTGAGAGAGAGGGAAGAGCTTGCCCCCTCGATATTTCTTGGGCTGGCTGTCTCCTTTATTTATCTGTCTCCTTTATTTATCTGTCTCCTTTATTTATTTATCTGTCTCCTTTATTTATTTATCTGTCCCCTTATTCATCTGTCTCCTTATATATCTGTCTCTTTACTTATCTGTCTCCTCTATTTATTTATTTGTCTATCTGTCTCCTTTATTTATTTATCTGTCTCTTTATTTATTTATCTGTCTCTTTATTTATTTTTTTGTCTCTTTATTTATTTATCTGTCTCCTTATTTATTTATTTGTCCCCTTTATTTATTTATCTGTCTCTTTATTTATCTGTCTCTTTATTTACTTTTCTGTCTTATTATTTATCTGTCTCCCCTGTCTTTATTTGTCTGTCTCCTCATTCATTTGTCTCTGTATCTGCTTGTCTCCTTTCTCTCTATTTTTTTTTATTTGTCTGTCTCCTCTCTCTTTATTTGTCTGTCTCCTCTCTCTTTATTTGTCTGTCTCCTCTCTCTTTATTTGTCTGTCTCCTCTCTCTTTATTTGTCTGTCTCCTCTCTCTTTACTTGTCTGTCTCCTCTCTTTATTTATCTGTCTCCTCTCTCTTTATTTGTCTGTCTCCTCTCTCTTTATTTGTCTGTCTCCTCTCTCTTTATTTGTCTGTCTCCTCTCTTTATTTATCTGTCTCCTCTCTCTTTATTTGTCTGTCTCCTCTCTCTTTATTTGTCTGTCTCCTCTCTCTTTACTTGTCTGTCTCCTCTCTTTATTTATCTGTCTCCTCTCTCTTTATTTGTCTGTCTCCTCTCTCTTTATTTGTCTGTCTCCTCTCTCTTTACTTGTCTGTCTCCTCTCTTTATTTATCTGTCTCCTCTCTCTTTATTTGTCTGTCTCCTCTCTCTTTATTTGTCTGTCTCCTCTCTCTTTACTTGTCTGTCTCCTCTCTTTATTTATCTGTCTCCTCTCTCTTTATTTGTCTGTCTCCTCTCTCTTTATTTGTCTGTCTCCTCTCTCTTTACTTGTCTGTCTCCTCTCTTTATTTATCTGTCTCCTCTCTCTTTATTTGTCTGTCTCCTCTCTCTTTATTTGTCTGTCTCCTCTCTCTTTACTTGTCTGTCTCCTCTCTTTATTTATCTGTCTCCTCTCTCTTTATTTGTCTGTCTCCTCTCTCTTTATTTGTCTGTCTCCTCTCTCTTTCCTTGTCTGTCTCCTCTCTTTATTTATCTGTCTCCTCTCTCTTTATTTATCTGTCTCCTCATCTTTGTTTTCTGTCTGTTTATTTGTCTGTCTCCTTCTTTACGTGCTTCCTTCTTCATCTATCTCCTAATTCCTCTGTATCTTCTTTATTCCTTTGTCTCCTCTCTCTCTCTCTCTCTCTCTCTCTCTCTCTCTCCCTCTCTCTCTGTCTCTCTCTCTGTCTCTCTCTCTCTGTCTCTTTTCTCTCTCTATTTCTCTGTCTCCTCTCTCTTCTCTATCTCTTTTCTCTTTATCTCTCTGTCCCCCTTCTCTCTCTGCCTCCTCCCTCTCTGTCTCTCTGTCTCCTTTCTCTCTGTCTATCTATCTCTGTCTGTCTATTTCTGTCTATCTATCTCTGTCTCTCTCTTTCCTTCTCTCTCTCTCTCTCTCTTTCTCTCTGTCTCTCTCTCTCTGTCTCTCTATCCCCTTGTCTGTCTGTGTGTCTCTTGTTGTATTATTTATTCTTCTGTCTCTTTCGTCTCTGCCCGTCTGAATTTGTCTCTGTCTCCTCGGTCTTAACGATGTGCTGTCTGTTTATGTTTATTTGTTTTTCTTTCTTTTGTTGTTTTGTTTGTTTTATATTTAAAAACAAACAACAAGTAGATAACAGAAGAAGCAGAGACAGAAGAAGCAGAGACAGAAGAAGCAGAGACACCAGAAGCAGAGACAGCCTCAGCCTCCAAAGGTAGAGACAGATAACTAGAAATATATTAGCAGCAACACACTGAGAAGAGACAAGAGGAAACAGAGACAGAGAGGAGAGGGAGAGACAGAGACAGAGAAAGGAGACAGAACAGAGACAGAGAAAGGATACAGAGAGGAGACAGAGAAAGGAGACAGAGAAGATACAGAGAAGAGACAGAGAGAAGACAGAGAAGAGACAGAGAAGAGACAGAGAGAAGACAGAGAAGAGACAGAGAAGAGACAGAGAGAAGAGAGAGAAGAGACAGAGAAGAGACATAGAAGAGACAAAGAGGAGACAGAGAAGAGACAGAGAAGAGACAGAGAAGAGACAGAGAGGAGACAGAGAAGAGACATAGAAGAGACAGAGAGGAGACAGAGAAGAGACAGAGAAGAGACAGAGAAGAGACAGAGAGGAGACAGAGAAGAGACAGCTGAAGGAGGAGCATAATCTGAGAGACATGCAGATCCAAAGAATCAAATAAACAACACAAAGACAGAAAAGTAAAAATATAAAGAAGAAACGAGAAGAGGAGTTTGTGAGGTGTATGTACACCTCAACTACTTGCTTCTGTTTATATAGTTTGTTATATTTTCGTGTTCTGTTTAGGTGTATATACACCTCAGGACACGGGCTTTGTGAAGTGTATTATTCAGGTGTATGTACACCTCAGGATAAGGGTTTATTGAAGGGCTTATTGAGGTGTATGTACACCTCAGGATAAGGGGTTATTAAAGGGTTTATTCAGGTGTACGTACACCTCAGGATAAGGGTTTACTGAAGGGTTTATTCAGGTGTGTCTGTACACCTCAAGATAATATTTTATGAGGGTAGTTGTTGAGGTGTGTCTGTACACCTCAAGATAATATTTTATTAGGGTAGTTGTTGAGGTGTCTGTACACCTCAGTGTATGGTTTTAGTTACGACTCCAGATGCCACAGTTTTTCCTCCTTCTCTCAGAGCAAAGCGCAGTCCTTCTTCTAGGGGGAGAGGATACAGCAGTTCTATCTCTAATTCTATCTGGTCGCCAGGCATAGCCTGAAGAGAAAGATATAACAGATAAACAAACTAATTAATTAATTAATTAATTAATTAATTAATTAATTAATTAGGAAGAAACACAGACGTTTGTCTCTCTTTCTGTCTTTCTGTCTTTCTGTCTCTGTCTCTCCTTACTGTCTCTCTTCCTGTCTCTGTCTCTCTGTCTCTCTGTCTCTCTACCTCTCTACCTCTCTCTCCACCTCTCTCTCTCTCTCTCTCTCTCTCTCTCTCTATCTATCTATCTCTATCTCTATCTCTCTATCTCTCTCTATCTATATCGGCCTGACCCTCTCTCTCCCCTCTCTCTCCCCTCTCTCCCCCTCTCTCTCTCTCTCCCCTCTCTCTCTCCTCTCTCTCTTCTCTCTCTCTGTCTCCCTGTGTCTGTCTGTCTGTCTCTTTCATTTAAAACCCACAACCAACCTCAAGGCTGTTCTTCTCCTTATGTTTAAGTGTTATGAAACCTACCATATCTTTTCCTTGAGGGAGTATGATAGAACAGGCAATATCTCCTGTTCTTATGAATGCTTGTGGTTTATAATCGCTGAAGAAGGGCTTCTTCCTGCCTCCTTCTTCTTCTTTCAAAACATAAACATTCGCACTAAATCTTTTATACGTATTCAAATATCCTACCTTACCTAACACCATACCTCGCTTGATATCATCACGTTTTAAACCCTTCACTAATACTCCTACCTACACACACAAACCCTATACACAATAATATATATATATATATATATATATATATATACATATATATATATATATAAGGGCTGAAGTGTATATACATATATATATATATATATATATATATATATATATATATATATATATATATATATATATATACAAAACAGTCCTTCAACTATCTTAAAGCCTTGACAATCGTAAACCCTCATACCCCCTAATATCCCCTTAAGCCCCTCCTAAATGCACTTAAACCCTAGATATCATCTGCCCATAAACCCTAGAAAATAATCAAAACCCTAAACCATAAACCCTAGACCCTAAACCCTAAGTCTTTAGTTTTCCTCAACATTAGATTAAATATCTTAAGTTTGTTTTTTTCTTGTTTATCTTTCATGTGTTCTATTCAACTCTTCCCTCCTATATAACAAGCAAGATAATAAGTGTGACTGTGTAGGGTTTAGCTAGGGTTTAGGGTTTAGGGTTTAGGGTTTAGGGTTTAGGATAATACCTGATCTCCCGCTCTCGCCTCATCAAGTGTTTTTCTAAACATCTCAATAGCAGCAATCTGTGCTTTGAGAGGTTTTGCATTTAAACCCACAATCTCAACTGTCTCTCCACCTCGCACTGTCCCCTGTTCTACACGCCCTGTCACGACAGTCCCTTTGCCTGTAATATATATATATATATATATATATATATATATATATATATATATATATATATATATATATATATATATATATATATGTATATATATATATATTAATTTAATTAATTAATTAATTAAGCTAATTAATTAATTAGTTCATTAATTTGGTTGTTTATTTATTTATTTATTTATTATATTTGTTTATTTATTTTATTTTTTATAATTAGTTTAAGTTAATTAAATAAATATGTGGAAATGAAGAAACTAATAACAGACAAACAAATCATGAAAATACAAAAACAAACAAACAAACAAACAAGCAAACAAATAAAAATAAATAAATAAATAAATAAAATAAACAAACAAGAATATAAATAAATAAACAAATAAAATAATACAAACAGTGAGACGCCCAACAGAGGCAAAGAGGTACAAAGAATGTTTAGAAAAAAAGCAGAAAAGTATGAAGAGACAGAGAAAAGGAGAAGGAGACAGAGAGAAGGAGACAGATAATAACAAGAGACTGAGAAGAGACTGAGAGGAGAGAGAGAGGAGAGAGAGAGGAGACAGGGAGGAGACAGAGAGGCGAGAGAGAGGGGACAGAGGAGACAGAGAGGAGACAGAGAGAAGGAGACAGAGCCAAGGAGACAGAGCGAAGGAGACAGAGAGAAGGAGACAGAGAGACGGAGACAGAGAGAAGTAGACAGAGAGACGTAGACAGAGAGAAGTAGACAGAGAGAAGGAGACAGAGAGAAGTAGACAGAGAGAAGTAGACAGAGCGAAGGAGACAGCTAATAAAAGGAGACAGACAGATATGATAAGAGGAGACAGACAGACCAGGAAGAGACAGAACTTGTTCGACAGGCAACACGAGAGGCAGATCAGATTTTCTCTCAGGCTCGGGGATGAAGGAGTCGCACGCCTGAAAACAAATATCGTCGTAGATAAATAAATAAAATTAAAAAATATTAAATTAAATTAAATTAATATAACCTCAGATCTTCGAATAATAATAAAACAATATTGGAAAGATACATGCATGCAATCAAAACAAATACACGAGCACAAATATATATGTATATATATGTATATATATATATATATATATATATATATGTATATATATATATATATAAATATATATATATATGCATATATATAATATTATTATCCACCAATCTAATAAATATATTAGATTTAATTAACAGATAAAGACAGCAGAGGCAACAAACAAATACAGAAGACAAATAAAGAAAGAATATACATATATATATATATATATATATATATATATATATATATATATATATATATATATACAATGATGAAACAAAAACAGGAAACATAGACGAGAAAAAGAACAAAATAAAATGGTGAAGCGAACAAATCAACAAAAGGAGACAGAAGGACACACACAGCGCACAGCTACCTACACAGCTAGCTACACAGCTAGCTACACAGCTAGATAGCTAGCGAGCCCCTCTGCCAGCCCTTGTTATCGACCCGACGGCCTTATCAC
>OY986954.1:3145545-3160545 GCA_963920595.1 Eimeria praecox
TTTGTTCTCATAATAATTGAAGTCAAGAACTGAAAAAATTGAACGAAGGATTTGTTGTGAAGGACTGAGATGAAGAAGCAGGAGAATTAATCTGTTGCAGAGCAGAAAGCGAAAGAGCCGCCACGGGGGTGAAACAAGAAGAAAATGGCGTCATCAGCTACACCTGGAATTGCAATTTACAAAATTAGATGAGTAAAGTAATAAAGAATGTAATATAAAGCATCTTCATGAGTCACAAATACAAAAAGAACTTACTATGGTTTCGCCGGTGGTTGGCGGTCTTCTTCCTCCTGCGTTGCTTACAAAGTTGAAAACATCAGAAAGATTAGATTATCATGGAAGTACATTTCTTTTGTTAATATCCTCATTAAAATATAATAATAATATTATGATGAAGGTATTCCGAAAGAAATTTGAAAAATGCAATTCATTTGGATTATGTGTTTTCTGTACAACTTCATCGAGGCACTGAGGTGTATGTATGCACGAGTTGATGTGACAAGGCGATCTTCTTTTTTTTCTTCTTTTTATTGCACATGAAGGATTAAAAATATAATTTTATTTATTTTATTCATTCAAATAATTAATTTTATCTTCGTATGATTACACAAACAAAAATAAAAAACTCCTCTTCTCAAGAGCACGACGATGGCCGCTCATCCATCGGAGACGCGTGGAAAGATGATGGAAACTTTGCGATCAACTTTATTTTATTTGCAATTATTTGGTATTTATTCATTTATTATTATTATTATTATTATTATTGTATATTACTTCATGGTTGTACTCTTAATGCAGCATTATACTCTAAGCTTCCCTCATTATTCTTCTTTGAATTTCGCATGGCAGCAGCGACAACACTCGTTCAATAACCATTCATATTTCCGATCGTTGCAACTTCTTCTCTGTGTCTCACCTCTTTTGTGTTTTTTTCATCTTTTCTTTAATTTAAACAATTTAATTTGCTCCGAAGAGGCAAATCAGTTCATGAAGCAGCTCGCATTTCTGCACTGTAGTATCAGCAGGCTGTGACAGGAAGAGCAGACGGACGATATGGAAGGATGTAGTATTTGAAGTGTCTGTGGAGCATACAAGTTGATTTAGGGAGTGGCATGGAAAGAAGAAAACATGAGAGGAATTCTTTCTCCTTCTTCTTTTATATGAAGGGAGAATATACAGCTAATTCTGTAGCTGGTGTTATACCGACAACGCTAACTTGGTTTTCATACAAGTAGGAAGCCCTCGCTTTTCTTATCAACATCAAAGAATGGAAGCAACATGTTCATCTACAGCTGCTTCCCTCCATTGCAGCAGCAGTATATCCGCTATCTCGGAGAGTAATATTGAAGAAGGGGCCTTCGTTTATTCTCCTTCTTCAGATGCATCTGAGGCTGAGACGAAGACAAAAGAAGGGAGAAGATTCAACAATTACTGGAGAAGTATATTTTCAGGGGACTTGTGTTGTAAATTATGGTTTACTACTCCTCGCGCCTTCTCAAGAAAGCTTTTATCTCGTCTCACAGATTTGTTACGATCTGCCGTGGGGGAGCAGCGAGCAAACTTGAATCCGCATATCCCTACAGACGTCCTTCGTAGTTTGGCGGGACATACGAGAGAAAAAGTTTGTATAGCCAACCATAAGGCCTTCTGGCCTTATCCCCCCACCTTGCTGCACTTATTCAGCGACCTGGAGGTGCGTGTATATATATATATATATATATATATATATATATATACATATATATATATATATATATATATATATATATATATATATATATATATACCCACTGTGTTGGGTTTGTTAGTGATGGCCGTATCTGCTTGAAAACATCGTCTCAGGCTTTTCTTCATCTGTTCTCTGCTCGATCCTCCGCAGCGATGTATCTTGTGTGCTTAGCTGTTGCTGTTGCTGCAGCAGCAGCAGCTGCTGCTGCTGCTGCTGTTTCTTCTGCTTTTCCATCGTTGTTTTGTGTCTGCATCGCCTCTGCTGTATATATGTTGGCCTTCCGTGTTTTCAGAAGACCTCATATCTGTTTGTTAGTTTTTCTTTCCTTTCTCCTTTCTTTTTTATCTTAGGTATACGCAGGGGCTCAGTGTATGGGGGATATGGTAGTTCAGAATTCGTCACAACTTCACTGGGGAGTGAATTTGGCTGGAGGAGTGAAGGCGGAGTCATCAAATTGTGCGGGGAGAGATTTCTGGAGATTCTGTAGCGAATGCTCTGACGGCCTCTTCTGTGGGGTAGAGACAGACCTCTTACGACATGTATTCCATACAGCTAGAAAGGTAGAGATAGATTAGGAGATAGTGGGGATGTTGATACAGCTAGTCTGTTTTATTGGTGTTTACACAGAGTTTATAGCTGTGTTGCTACTACTAAGTGAAGGAGAGAAGGAACAGATTAGACAACGAAGAGCACTCGCTAATGAGACTACCCATGCACGTGTATGCACAAATGTGCCCCTACGTCCTTTGTTCACACCTTCACCCTCGTGAAGATATGTGTATATCTATATCTGTATCTATATCTATATCTATCTATCTATCTATATGTGCAGGTAGAAATAGATAGAGATATATAGATATAGATATGGATAGAGATATAGAGATACAGATATGGATATGCAGATATAGAGATGTAGATAGATAAATAGCTAGATAGATACAGGTATAGAGATGGTGTGTATGACGGCAGAGAGGATCAGTTGCACACAGAAGTGCATTCATGGATATCCCTGTAGTTGGGTGGTGTATGTAGAGAAGGCTGCGTAGAAAGAAACAACAAGAGGTGGGAGTTAGAAGGATGGAGAAAGCAAATTGAAGGAGAGAGCCTGTGTTTTGTTTGTTATGTATATTTGTTTATTTGTTTGTGCATGGACATGTAGGCTGCAGCAGACAAATCAGACTGAGGAGTAGCTTCACATGAAGTGTTTATATATATATATATATATATATATATATATATATATATATATATATATATATATATACATATATATATATATATATTAGAGTTTTGTATTTGTGTTTTAGGAATACTGGGGGTCTCGTAAGGTGAAGAATTGGAGAAGGAAGAAGAGTGTATGCTGGGGCTATCACGGCTGTGGGTGTATCAGGCCTCGAGTCTTGGGCCTGGAGGAGACAGGAACGATGAAGACAGGCGGATATCAAACAACAGCTGGAGCAGGCAACAAACGAAAGCAAGATAACTTAGACGGTGTTCCTGCTGCATGCAGCGACATGGTAGAAGGGAGGAGTCAGAAAGATATTGTGGGGATGAGAACACAAGACAGAGGATGGGGTAGAACGTTTGACTGGGATTTGCTGTTCAAATCTTTGAAGGTGAAGTTGTGTTGGGAGGAATGGGAGAAACTGAAATGGCTGAGGTGGGAAGATCAAACGAAGGATACAAACAAACAAACACACAAACAGAACAAACTCGCAAAGAACACCAACACATGCAGTAGCAGCAATGGCAACACCAACAGCAGCAGCAACAACAACAACAACAGCAGCAGCAGACAACAGCCGCCTTCACTATTTTCGTTGCTGGAGGAGGATGTCTCTGAAGTGCAGGGTGAAGGAGAGAGAAACATGGATAGCGAAGGAGAAGAACAGCGAAGAAATGAAGAAGACAGAAACAACGCGCATGCAAACGACAGACAGGGGATAGAACAAGAAAACAACGAGACAGAGAAAGCAAGACAAACATCTAATCAACAAGATGAGAGGAGGCCGTGGGAAGCCGATGGTCTTCGGAGTTGTATTCGTTTCGTTACAAGTGTATCACCTCAGCAGCTCCTTCAGATGCCTGCATGCACTCAAGTAGATATTTCCTCCCCCCCTCCAAAGAAGAACCAACACTCTCTCACCACTGCGAAAGCAGAAGGAGAAACAAATGACGGAGTTCCTGCAGCCACAGGTTGGCATGTGTTGCACTGATTGTGTTGCTGGCTTTGTTTGCTTGTCTGAGAGCCCAATAAACTAGGGTTTAGGGTTTAGGGTATAGGGTTTAGGGGTTCAGACTACTGAGTGTTTCTCAGTCTGTATGCACCCCTCTCTTCATATGAAATATCTTGCGGGTTTTATATCAAGTCGTCTGGAGGGTTATGCGAGTCCTTCTCCTTGTTGTGTATAACATGTGGAAGATAGTTTATTAAAGAATGTCACACATGTTCATGTTTGTGTTATATATTTGAGATGTCGGAGGAACTGCAGGATAGAAGAGTGAGCCGACCGGCAGACCTCTCAGGGCTTTCTTCTCTTCTCATTTCTTGTTGTCTGCAGATGAACAGAAAGACAAACGAAAGGCTCGCACATGCACTTCTGTGCCTGCTGGCGAAGGAGGCTCCTCTGCTTCTACACCTGCTTCTGCATCTGCTGCCGCTGCTGCTGCTGCTGCTGCTGCTACCGCTGCTGCTGCTACTGCTGCTACAGCAGGCGGTGGTGATGGTGGTGGCGGTGTTTGCAACGATAGAGAACATATCGCGACGGTGGAGTTTCAGAGGATGTGGCCCGTGTTTGTGCGGATAGGGGAAGAGAGTCGTTTGCCTGTGAATGGTGATGAGGAGGGGGTGGTGTTGTTTTTAGGTTGTCTTCTGGAGGTGTTTCATATGCGTGTGAATACACAGAAAGAATTCTCCCTCTGTCTCAGAGGCATCGCAGAAGCTGCAAAGGCAGATAATAATTCTTCTCAAGTAATGCAGCCACAAGACCTGCACACACATGCAGAAAACAAGAAGAACGACAACGGCGGTAGCAGCAACAACAGCAGCAACAGCAGCAACATCTATTCGTCTTCGCAGCTTGCAGATAAGGCAGCACCAACCGCTTCTCCTTCTCTTCTTCCTCCAGCACAATCTGCACGAGGGAGAGAAGCTGAAAACAACACCAGCGATGCACCAAACAACACAATGCAAACTTCGGCTCGGTTGCATTCTGATGGCGATGATAATAACGACGCAGAAAAACAGGAGGAGGAGGCTTACGAGGACTCGAGAGTCCTCCCCAAGATCCTCTTCGAGCCCGCGCCCAAACGAGCTCAGCTCGTTTTTTCTGCGTCATCTTCTTTAGGAGCAGCAGAAACTAATCTTCGAAGAACAAGTGGCGGACTAGAAGCGGAGTGTCTTACGAAGGGTGGGCTTTGTGATCTGTTTGGGCTAGCGAAGCTTAAGGGTGTGGTGGATTGAGAGTGTAGGGTAGGGTTTAGGGTTTAGGGTTTAGGATCTGATGTCGTCTCAGGCATGGGAGTGTGAAGGGCTCTCTCGGGGAATTTCCACCCCAATTTCTGTCAGCCAGCAGAACGGAAAACTGAAGCCACAAACAGACGGCTGCAGGCGGAAAGCTGAAGTTCGTGTTGGGCTACTATGAATGAATGCATGGATGCTGTTGTGCTTGATTGCAGTTCTGCGTGTTGTACTAAACGCCGTTACCATCATTCCACTAGATGGCCTCTGTTGGATTTGGCTCTGTCCATAGCGTTTAATGCGTTATTTTCTTACTAACAAATGTTTTAGTGAGGACTCGAACACTGCGTGCTTTGTTTTGTGAATATCAGAGAGAGAAGCTGAAGGGGAATGCGTAGATAACGATTCCAAAGCGAAGGCCTCTCACTCCCCTACAGCCGCCCCTGTTTATCTTGCCCCTGAAGATAGTTCTTATGTTGATGGAGGACAGCTCACGAGAAGAAAACCCGCGGGCAACGCAAAGGAGAAAGAAAGCAGCGGACAGGGAGCTGCCGAGGCTGTCCTTCAGCTGCAGGGAAGAGATGGCTTTCAAGAGATGAAAGGGGAAAGCCGTGTAGATAAATCTAAGGCTAACTCCCCATGCTTGAAAGTGGAACGGAGTTCTGCTTCAAACACAGCTGGTGGGGAGTCCGGCTATCGTCTACTTCACGTGTCTGTTCCGTCATATGACAGGAAAGGCGTTCAGAATACAGCAAGCATCCAGATGCCTCAAACAATGCAAACAAACACCACCTCTCCTTGCAGCACATCCTTGGGTGGGAAGGCATTTGCAAACGCACGAGAAGCACAAAGCGGAAACAATTTGCAGGGGTGGGGATACGGGGTGCAGGCTTGGACGGGTCAAGAGTCTGGACCGCAGGTCAGCAGTAAATATTGTTGGGCTTTGCAGACCATAGAAAGCGTATAGGTGCATTCAGGTAGTTGCGCTTGTGCGATGCCTCTACGGTGTCTGACCTGCTATCTTCGTTACTGTCCATCTGTGCTGCGTTGGCTGTTTGTTTTCATTGCCGATTGACTCAGCATACTTACGTAGCTTGTAGAAGAGGGAGGGATGTGCACAACAACGGGAGATGGCCATTGTTTGATCCATATGCGAGGCCTGGATTGAGCTGCCGTCCTATTTATCCGCCGCCATATCCGCCCCCACCGCCGTTACCGCGGCATATGCAGGACTCATCACCTCGTAGTTGTCAGCCGCCGCCGCCTCCGCCTCCACCTACAATACCGCATCATGTGCCGCATGCACCGCCAAATTCCATTCACATTGGAGTCTTAGGCGATAACTCAAGAAGCCACTGGAATGGAATATCGGGGCCTAACACTACATATGCTGCCCCTGCACCTCCTTGGAGGCAGCAGTGTCCTGCCGTCGGGCCATTGACGAGAGCATGCGGAGAAAGGCAGGACTTGGGATGGGGCAGTGCTGAGTTGATTAATCAATCCACGCGTCCAGTGCCGTTCCCTGCTGTTGGCGTTGGCTGCCCAAGACCGCAGCCTGACATGGATGCATCTGTAGCTGGCCGAGGGAGCGGGTATCCTCAGCATCATCAAGATTTTGCAGGTGAACGAGTGAAGAGCGCCGAGTGTGGAGGCGTGCGATTTCAGGACAGGCTGAGCAGGCCGTGTCATGAAGCGAAGGATGCTGACAAAACTGGTTTATCCCCCAGTTGCTCATGGAATGTTACGAGTAGGGATGGATCTGGCTCCATTCTCGAGCCTTCTGAGGCACCCGCGCATACCGACGGAAACCACGGATTTAGTATAACCTCGCAGAAGCCCTTGCGTACACCTGTAGACCACTGTAGACCTGTTTCTGGACCTTCGGAAGCGACTGCCAGTCAAGTAGAACAAGACGCTAACCAATCCAACAGGAATATGCCCCATATACCTGAAACGGTTGGAGCCGTAACTGCTCACAAGATACTTCCCCGTACGCATGCCGACTTGCAGGCCGAATACAAACTGTATTTGAAACGACGGCTGGAAGCAGTAATTCGTGGAGTATGGAGCTGGCGTTCTGAGTCAGTTAGCGACTTTTCGCAATATCATGACGAGCCGTTTTCAGCGAGTGTTGCACGAAATGTGAGAACGTTTTCCTTTCCATCTTTCACGCGTTGGCAGTGGAGCAGTATAGGCTACAGCAGGCAGCTCTAGCATCTACTTCGACAAGACTGAGTTTTGTTTGTGTGGTTTTCTTACAGGCAATTAGGGACGGCTTCACACCTTACGTTTTGATGCACTATGCCTCCACTACCGGAGCAGAGGAACGGTTGAAACCACTCGACATGTCTGTTGGCGGCAGAAGAAACATTCCCTTTTCCGGGTTCTCGCAGGAGCTGATCGATTCACTATGCAGCGGGATCGGCCACGGCATGATGTATTACTCAGTGGTTCCAGGGAGCGTCTTTCCAATTCATTGCGAACAAGGTGGTCTTGGGGCATTCAACATAGTTATTGGGGCGCTTATGTCATATACAGAGAGCCTGTGCCTTTGACGGAGTGTTTTGTAGCAGTAAAACATGCCGAATGCAGCGAAGAATGCCATAGACATATACACACATTGCTTTGGACATGTGTCAAGCTACTAACTATCATTAGGCTGTGTTGAGACATTCGCTTTATAGCATACAGTGTGAATGACTGGGTTTTAGAGTACTGGTGTGCCTTGCTTGTCGTAACGCATATAGACTAGTACAGGTTGCAATAAACACATGTTTCATGTGCCGTGTGGGACGAAAAATGTGGGTTTAGCTTTGCCCGAGGTTTTCTCCACCGTCGAAGAGACGGGTGGATCCCATCGAAGGCTAAATAAAGCCTTGCGACAGCGGGTGCTCCTGCTGCTTTCTTGAACCGTTTGAGCTGACTTGGTGGCATCGTTTCTTCCAAATGAACTCAGTATATCACCGAATGTCGATGGCGATCCGTGCAACCAATATGCAGTACACGTATGGCTAAGAAGGCAGCAGTGTTTGCCAGTCAGTGGGCGTTGATTAAAACCTCTGGGTGAAATCGTTGAACTTTTGTGTAAGATCCATGGAGGCGACGGCATGAACAACGGGTTCCAGGACAGATGTGACGCGCTGTCTCAGGGTTTCGAAAGCTCCCGAAAGGTCACTGAACTCTGCGAGGTCTTGAATGGTCTTCCCAGGGGAAATGTCCTGTATGCGTATGGCTTTGAGCTGGTCCATCTTCGCGGACACGTCAAATGTGGACGCAATGAGTTCATATATGCGGTCCATAGGGGGCATCATGCCCTGGACGGTCTTCGTGTATCCAGAGACCGCCTCCTGGATGCTTGTGCCTCCTTCGGTGAGGGATTCTGCCAGATTTTTGGGTCGCACGCTGTCGACCATGTGGGATACCACGTGGTTTGTGATATCAACTTTTGAATACGACTCCATCGTCGCTTGCAATGCCGTGAAACGGGCGGATATTTCATCCCTCGACTTGGCCGCCAAGTCCGAGAGGCCCTCCATTATTTGCTGGGGGTTCTGGGAAGTGATCTTGTCCATGGTGTTTCTTGAAGCATCCAGCATCTTCGGGAAGCTTTGGGTGGTGATAACGTCGCGAAAGCGTTAGTATCTGAAACGAGGTCACTTATGAAGATATGAAGATAAACTGCGTTGGTGGTACAATGGCTTACATATTAAGCTTTGGCGATGACGCTTGTAGATTAACCTCTCCAGTAGTTTAATGTCTGGAACGAATTGTGAGCAGGCAGACTAAACTATACCACGCCTGCTGTCTAGACACCTGGGAGGACCGGGGGGGTATACCGTGGCATTTAGTGTGCATCGGGCTATTGGGGGAAACCATGGTATATGCCATGGTATGTGCAGCTTTCCCATATACATGAAGGAAATTTTGATGATTAGGTTGCTATGAATTAATGTTTCCTTATATTTTTTGCGATTTCTCGTCCGACCGGTTCAGCTTTCCAGCGCGGTCATGGGCGGCAGATGCGCAGCAAAACATGCAGAACATCGGAATCATTTAGAACAAACGTTTAGCATGCATACATATTTAACGCACAGTCATTTCTAGAAAAGTAGTTTCTTTTGCAGGGCGTAGGTTCTGCTCCATGGTCCAGTGGTCCATGGTAGAGTACTACCTACACTGTACGACAGCGGAACTAGGTTAGAGGAGCTAAAGAACTAGCTTTGCCTGAAACCCTTCAGCTGTACTGCTGTCTATTTGCATATTGGGGTTCAAACAACTTAGACACAAGTTCAGAAAACTCATGTGCATGCAAAGTGAGCAGGTGTGCCCAGCCCGCACCGCTGCCATGCCACACCGCATGCAGCTTCGCACACGTTCCTTTGCATTTCTTTCATTTGTCTGCCCTCAACCCCCAAATTTCCAACATTTTAGCCGGATACAACATGTTCTTTTCATGTAGAGGGTCCTTTTTAATCCGGCCATTTGTAGGGCCAGAGCCGCGAGATGATACCCCCTAGGCACCTGGAATACTACATGACCGAGTGGGTTACGGCATCTCTGGAGGCAATTGTAGCTCACCGGTTGTTCCCAACTATTGGATCCCCCTCTTGTAAGCCTGTAAACCTTCTTCGGCCAACACATGTCTCCGATGAGTTGGCCTTGCCTCTCTGCAGCAATGACTGTTCGACGTGGGATATAACTACAGCAAATGACAACTCACGCAGCGCTGCTCCTCCATGTAAGAACAATGGTGGGCCACCACGGAGTGCTTGTGTTCACTCTGCGGATTTCACTCCCGAGTCCGCCCGGCATTTTCGCATAGAGGTTCCGCAGGTTGAGAGTCTGAGGGCCGCCCTGCTGTGCGACCCCAAGTTCAATCTGCACCATTCCTGGCAGCTTCGAGTTGTCGTTTCTTTACGAATTCCCGTGCTTCGTCTGTCAAGTGAAGGGTATTCTGGAAGCGCCTCTTCGTCATCAGTGAGGCCAAACGATGCGAAATCCACAGAGAGCGACTTGAATGACACGGACTTGAATAGAGCGACAGCTGAGTGCCTTTTTCGCGAGCATAGTTCTCGCACATTACCTGTTCATAGTGCCAGCACTTTCCCCGAATCCCAAAGGAAAGATTCACCATTGCTTGCCCTTCATTCTTCAACAGGAGAGAGTCATACTTATCACTATCTTGAACAGTGGATCCTCAACTTTCAGCCCCTGACAGCATCAGATCGACAAGCAAAGTTTGAACACAGGAAGCTCTGCACAGCGTTGAAGGGTGTTCTAGCTACACTGCATTTCCTCCCAACTCATTCAGCTCTTCAAGTCCTAGCGAATACGGAGAAGGCCAAGCGGAAGGGGGATGCTCAGCAGCCGAAGATATATCTTGAGACGCACATCTTGGCGCGTTGGAGAAGGGGAGAGTCCCGACACCGTCATCATCGTCGTGGGCATTCTGCTACTTCGTGGACTCCCCTTGTTTCGTACAGATCCGATTTACAAGACGCCTTAGTGTGTCGTTCATCTGAAAGCTTTGGAGGTGTACGGAGAGAAAGCTCGAGGCTTCCAGCGGAGAGCTTGAACTCTACTCCTCCGGTGCGTAGTACTGCAAGATCCTGTGTCACAGGGAGCTCATCTCATCATCCTTCTTATTCCTCAACAATCCTTCGTGAGCCAGCAGCCAGCCCTTGTCTGCCGTTCGGTTTCAGTTCATGTACACCTGAGGATGCGGCAGCATCAACCGATCGCCTCCCCTTTCATGCGCTTCCTTCCTCTGCCTCTCGGGGTATTTGCAACAGCAGCAGCACTACTCGTAAGTGTCGACGACACGCAACGCAGCTGCTGAGAGGTGGAGAGACAGCTCTTTCCGTTCCCTGCGTTAGTTGCAGCAGCAGCTGCTGCTGCAGCTTCAGTTGCTGCTCTTCAGGAGGAGGCAATGACGCTAACAGCAGCCATACACAGCCAAATAAGTGTGAAAGCTGCACGTTTCTCTCTCTTTCTACTTCTCTCGGCACCGTTGAGTGCACCGTAACTTACAATGAAGAACTGGCGCAGAGCATTGTAGCTTCAGGGGAGTTTGATGCATTGGAAGGATGTCTCGAGGGCTTTCAGCCTATAGCAGTCCCCTCACTGGGAGGCAGAGGCCTCAGCAACAGCAGCAAAAACAGCAGCAGCAGCAGCAGCAGCAGCAGCAGTTGCAGCTGCAGCAGCTATGAGCCTTTGCTCGACTGTACAGCCCCCGTATCAGATTCAGATATTTGGTTGGAGATGAATTCTGCCTGTCCTTCCATCCCAGGGGAGACAGTAGGATCAGAGACTCTGTTTTCAAAAGAACAGAGTGCAGGCTCAGAGATAGATAGGTCTTTAGCAGCGGATGCTGTTGCTGCAGCTACTACGCCAGCAGCAGCAGCAGCAGCAGAAGCTAGTGCTGCTGCTGCTGCTGCTGCTGCTCGTCCTCTGTTTCCTCCACAATCTTTCAAGGATTCTGCTGCGGGTTTATCCCATGAAAGAAATGGAGGAGGCATTTGGCAGGGATTGCTGCAGCGGCTCGCTTTGAAGCGAGCGTATCGAGTTGCTTCTTCTCCTTTGTATACTTTGGGGCTGGGGCCTCTGTTGGAGGCTTCGCCTCCTCGGGGTGTTCTTAAGATTCCAGCAGCAGCAGCAACAGCAGCAGCAGCTGCTGCTGCAGCAGCTGCTGCTGCTAAGGGTTGCTTGAGCAGAAGAGGAGGGGACGACGCCAGAGAAGCCAGACACCGTTCGTACCCTCAGCCTGCTAATGCTGCTGCTGCTGCTGCTGCTGCTGCTGCTGCAGCAGCAGCAGCAGGTGCTGCTGCTGCTGCAGGGCGTAGCGATCGTGTTGTAGGTTGTGCTGATTTTCTTCCTTCACAACAGAGAGGCAACAGCAGCAGCAACAGCAGCAGCAGCAACAGCAGCAGCAGCAGCAGGAGGTATGAGGCTTACGTTGGCGGCGGGTGTTGGTTGGAGGATGGAGGGAGCATTTGTGTTAATGATGATCGTGTAGGTTTGTTATTTGATGATATTTTTCGCCTGAGTTCGTTAGATGAGGAGTTGATGTTATCAGAAGGGGGAGAGGGTTTGAGCGAAGCTCTCAAGATAGAAGAAGGAAGTTTATCTGAAGAAATATTATTTGGTTGTTTGTGGTTGAACAGCTTTCAATATATTTGTCATGAAGACGCATTTGCTGTCAAACATTCTACTATTACTACTACTACTTCTGCTGCTCCTGCTGCTGCTGCTGCAGCTCCTGCTGCTGCTGCTGCTGCTGCTGTTGTTTCTGCTGCTGGTGCTCCTCCTCCTCCTTCTTCTTCTTCTATTTGTACTTCTTGTTGTTGGTCTTCTTGTTCTTCTACATGTCCTTCAGATTGTGTTTGTTGTTGTCGTTCTTCTTGTTTAAATGCGTCAGTTAATTGTTGGAGGCAGCGAAAAAGTTTGAGAGAGAAAGAAATGAAAGAAGTACAAAGAAAGATAACTGAGGCGTTGAACTTGGAGTTGCTATCGGATGCTTCTTCTTCTTCTCTTTCTTCTTTACACTCTGCTGCCTCTCTCTCTTCTGCTCCTTCTTCTTCTCCTTCTTCTTCTTCTTCTGCTTCTGCTTCTTCTTCTGCTTCTTCTTCTTCATCTTCATCTTCTTCTTCTGCTTCTGCTTCTGCTTCTTCTTCATCTTCTTCTTCATCTTCTTCTTCTTCTTCTTCATTTTATTCTTCTTCTCTCGCTCTTTCAGCCTATCTATCTTCGGTGTTGAAGGCCTTAGAAGCATTTCATAAATTATCTTTAGGGAGAACACAAGAGACAGATGGCTCCTTACTCTTCTCGGGCTTAGATCTACAGAACAAACAAAACACAAAAACTAATTCCGTAGATAAAACAAATCTTCAACAGAAAACACAAAACGCAGCTCTTACAACAAGAAACCAGACACACCAGCAGGAGCAGCAACAGCAGCAGCAACAGCAGCAGCAACAGCAGCAACAGCAGCAGCAACAGCAGCAGCAACAGCAGCAACAGCAGCAGCAACAGCAGCAGCAACAGCAACAGCAGCAGCAGCAGCAGCAGCAACAGCGTAGGGGAGGTCTGCCTTTCTTTCTGAGTCTGGCTGCTGCTGCTGCAGGAGCAGAACGACAAGAGAAGATGATAGAGAGGGAGTTGGTGTTGAGGAACGTAGATTTGAAATTCATAGATTGTTTAGAATTCGCTCAAATCTACAAACACAACAAACAGACAGAAGACGACAACAGAGCCTCTACAGACAACACCAGCAATAAGAAGAAAAATAAAGATAGAGATAAACATAGAGATAGAGAGAGAGATAGAGATAGAGGGAGAGATAGAGACAGAGATAGAGATAGAGATAGAGAGACAGAGAGAGATAGAGATAGAGATAGAGATAGAGATAGAGATAGAGACAGAGATAGAGATAGAGATAGAGACAGAGATAGAGATAAAGATAAAGAAGAGGAAGGAGAGAAAGCAGAAAAATACTTTAACTTAACTCCAAGGAGTTACGCCTTCACGACTGTCTGTAAGAAGAAGCACTCAAGTGTTTATATATATATGTATATATATATATATATATATATATGTTGCTTCCGTCAGTTCCTTTGTGTTTGTTGTTTGTGTTTTGTATAACAAATGCATGAAGAGGGAAAGCCGTATGCTTGTCCTTTACGTGAGAGAAAGAGAGAAAGAGAGAAAGAGAGAGAAAGAGAGAGAGATTTTAATAATAATAATAATAATAATAAATATATCTTTCTTGTGTTGTTTGTTGTAGTGAAGGTCTGTTGTTTGTCTCTTCTCTTCTTCTCTGTTTCTGTCTCTCTGTTTCTAACTCTCTCACTCCCCTACTTTCTTTGTATTTACAACCTGTCTAGTTGTCTGCCTCTCTTCTATAGCTGTAGAGATATATAGAGATATCTCCATGTATAGCTATATACATACATATCTGTATCTCTATAGAGCTCTGTATCTATCTATCTGTCTGTCTGTCTGTCTGTCTGTCTGTCTCTCTCTCTCTCTCTCTCTCTCTCTATATATATATATATATATATATATATATATGTATATATATATATATATATATATAAGGGCAGTGTGTAGGTTGTTTTTGTTTGTGTTTGTTTATTCTATGGATGTGTCTACTTGCCTATTTATGAATACCTCGCTGTATACTTTTATTTTAATTATTTGTTTGTTCTTCACGAGAAGAAAGAAAGAAATAATATCTGAGTATTTATATTTATTTATTTGTTTATTATCTAACCCCACTATCTATACAATCAGCTGCAGTATGACGATAAGAATAAATTATGGTTTTGTTTTGTTTTTTATTTATTTATTATGTTTTTATTATTTATTTATTTATTTATTTATTTATTTATTTATCTATTTATTTATTTATTTATTTATTTATTTGTCTATTTATTTATTTATTTATTTATTTATTTATTTTGTTTTTTATTGTTGATTTGCAGCTCCTTTTCTTTTGTATCCTGAGGAAGCATTTATGTCTTCTGTGAGAACATGTGAAGATATTTCAATGTTAGATGAAGCTGTACAAACTCTGATGCAAATACAGGAGGAGGAGGAGAGAGAATATGAAAGAGAACAGAAAGAAGAAGAAAAAGGAGAAGAAGAAGAGTTAGTAGTAGTAGAAGAAGAAGAAGAAGAAGAAGAGTTAGTAGTAGAAGAAGAAGGAGAAGAAGAAGAAGAAGAAGGAGAAGAAGAAGAAGAAGAAGCAGAAGCAGAAGAAGAAGAAGAGGAGTTAGTAGAAGAAGGAGGAGGAGGAAAGAAGAAGAAGAAG
>OY986954.1:3170545-3173045 GCA_963920595.1 Eimeria praecox
AATACAATAATAATATAACAATATAATAATATAATAATATAATAAAAATAGAATAACATAATATAAAATAATGATAAAAGATAGTAATAAAACTACTATGAATGGATAACAACCAAAACCAAATAAATAAATAAATAAATAAATAAATAAATAAATAAATAAATAGATAAACAAATAAATAAACAAACAAACAAACAAACAAATAAATAAATAAATAAATAAATAAATAAAATATAATTATACTTACCTCCTCATCCTCAGATTCATCGAAATCATCTCCCTCATCATAACTACTCGGCTCTGTCTCCACCGCCTTTCCTGTATTGCTGCTGTATGTTTGTCTTCTTCTGTTGCTTCTCTCTCCTTGTACAACCTAAAAATAAATTAAATATAGATATATAATTAAGGAGTTTATTAATTCTGTTATTCTTTATATATATATATATATATACATATATATATATATATATATATATATATATATATATATATATATATATATATATATATATATATATATATATATACTATAATATATATATATATACTATTATATATATATATATATATATATATATATATATATATATATATATATATATATATATATATATATATATATATATATGTTTATATATAAACATGCTCGATAATGTACTAGATATTATCTTAGCATACCTTTGCTGTCGTATTTCCTGCTGCTGTTGGTTTTGGTGCTGCTGCTGCTGCTGTTGGTTTTGCTGCTGCTGCTGTATTTGTATTACTAGCAGCAGTTGATAGCGAATCCTTATTCTCTGCTAGAATGGCTGCTGCTGCTGCTGCTTCCGCCGATCGTTTCTTAGGGGCGAAGAGGGCGCCATCGGGGGTTCTCTTCCCCCATCTATCGAAGCAACTCATCGTATTCCCCATCGTTAGGGTTTAGGGTTTAGGGTTTAGGGTTTAGGGTTTAGGGTTTTGTATTATCAGCTGCTGTTGCTGCAGCAGCTACAGTGAATAGGCGATGTTATGAGGGGTTTATTTTATGTTTTTCTGAATTTCTATTGTATATTAAATGAAAATATTTAAATTATAAAACAAACAAACTAAGAAAAATATAAAATATTATATATAAACACTGCGTTGTACATACACCTCAGCTCTCTTGCGTCGATGCTCCTTCGCCTAAGCTGAGGGCGAAGAGAAGCAAAGAAGCAACAGTAAAAAATATTTCTTAATTTAAAATTGAATATATAATATCATTTAAATTGATAAATAGTTTTATTTATTGCATTTAGAGATCTTTCCACATTCATTTCTTGTCGTAGGCACACCAGCAACAGCAGCAGTAGTAGCAGCAACAACAGCAACAGCAGCAGCAGATACAGCAACAAATAACGGTGGTTGTAGCCTCCAAATTGAATATAAATAATAATTAATTTTCTTTTTTTTCTTTTATTTATTATTATCTATTTTTAAAAATATTCTAAAGCTTCTAAATTCCCTAATTAATACAATATACACCTCAACGTACACCTGACAGACCATCATGTACACACTCAATGCTCGATCGCAAATATGGCAGGATAAATATATTATTTTCTGTGTTTTTATTGAAGCATTTTTAAAATAATGTTTATTTTGATTAAATAATTTATATTTTATTAACAAAAACAACGTAGAATCGTTCAAATAACTACCCCTACCACCGGGCGCATCGATAGTTCCTGAGGTGTACGTACACCTGAAAACCTCTGCATAAAAACTACATACAAATTCGCCGATTTTATTATTATTTTTATATTGTTTCTCTATCCTTTAGAAATCTGCGTCTTCTGTAGACGAAGAGCCTCCCTTCTCCCTCTCACTTTCCTCTCTCTTTTCTATATATCTATCTACCTGCACCGCTCGCTACCAGGCTAGTACCATCATACTTGATGCTGAAGCAGCAGCTTCAAACAGAAGCAGAACACCTAACTATATCAGCCTGCCAGCAGTTAACTAGCAGCTAGCCAACAGCTAGCTAGCACCTAGCCAACAGCTAGCCAACGGCTAGCTAGTCAGCAGATAACGAGCAGCTACATAGTAGCTAGCTACCAGCTAGCTACCAGCTAGCCACCAGCTAATCGACAGCTAGCTACCAGCTAGCTCACAGCAGCTGTTCTCTATATAATATATTTAGATGTTGTTTGCCTCGTATCTTTGTTTTTATTTTATTAGATTCGTTCTTTATTAAATTAGTTTTAAATGAGCTATATACAACTATATATCTATATCTATCTATATCTATAACTGTGTCTATATCTTTATTTATATCTATATATATATACCTACAACTATATATCTATACCGATATCTATATCTATATCTATATCTATATCTATATCTATATCTATATCTATATCTATATCTATATCTATATCTATATCTATATCTATATCTATCTATATATATATATATATAATCTATATATCTATATTTATATCTATACCTCTCTCTCTCTCTCTCTCTCTCTCTCTATATA
>OY986954.1:3188045-3195545 GCA_963920595.1 Eimeria praecox
GACTGCTCAGATATGTTTGTGAATACAGAGGCAGAACTATCTCCTCCTCCTCTCTGCTGCTGCTCCCTGCAGCAGCAGCAGCAGCACCAACAGCAGCAGCAGCAGGTGTTGCTGCTGCAGGTGCAGCAACTGCTGTCGCAGTTGGGGCTGCTGCTGAGCTACTGTCGCCTTTACGCTCCTCCGTTGCTGTTGTTGCTGCTGTTGCTGCTGCTGTTGTTCCTGATGCTGCTGTTGTTGCTGCTGTTGCTGCTTCTGTTGCTGCTGCTGCTGCTGTTGCTGCTGCTGCTGCTGCAGGAGGAGGAGACAGCCAAACAGCAGTCGGTCCGCTGAGAATCTGCGGCAGCGGCAGCGGCCTCCGCGGTGCTCTTGCTGCTGCTGCACCCCCCTGCTGCTGCTGCTGCTGCTGCTGCTGCTGCTGTTGCCCCCACTCTGTTTTGACGGCATTTGTATGTGTGTTATTAATGGTAGTTGCTGTATCGTTGGATAGCAGCTGCCGTTGCTGCAGCTGCTGCAGCAGTTGCTGCTGCTGTGGCTGCTGCTGCGCTGCTGCAGCAACTACCCGCAGCATATCGTCTATGTGCAAGCAGCTATCTAATTCTGTGGGGAAGTCAGCAGCAGTCAAACCTGAGGGCAGCAGCAAAGACAGTACAGCCCCCTCAGGTTCGGGGTGTATGTACACCGGAGGGAGACGCTGGCCTTCCCACTTCTTGTTGTTTAGAGGGTTAAATGCTGCTTCATTTGCTGCTGCTTCTTCTTCTTCTTCAGCAGCAGCAGCAGCAGCAGCAGCTGATGATGATGATGATGCACTAGAAGCCTCCGTCCTGTTGTTGTTGCTGCTGCTGCTGCTGCTGCTGTTGCTGCCAGTTCTTTGGGCTCCACCGCTGCTGCTGCTGCTGCTGTTGCTGTTGCTGTTGGTGGTGGTAGCACCCGCACCCGCACCGCTGCTGCTGCTGCTGCTGTTGCTGCTGCTGCTGCTGCTGCTGCAGCTACGGCCTCCCCCTGGCTGTCTTCGATTGTGGTGTCTGTGTGCTGTGGCAGGTTTTTTTCTAGCTACTAGATCTAAGAGAGACATACTCCCCTCCTCTCTCTCTCTATATGCTATCCCTGTGTCTCTTGTTTGATATGCTGCATGCGCTTGAAGCTGCTGCTGATGCAGCAGAGACAGAAGAGAGGGGCAGTGCGATACAGGAAGCCATGAAAACACACTCGTCTCCGCACATACCACACTGTTGCTGCTGCTGCTGCTGCTGTTGCTGTTGCTGCTGCTGCTGCTGCTAGGTGGGCTCGAAGTAGTGTCGCTAGAGGCTTGTTGTTGTTGCTGCTGCTGCTGCTGCTGTTCTGCTGCTGCTGCTGCTGCTGCTGTTGCTGCTGCTGCACCAGAACGCCCGCAGAGGCTCTGGTCATCGCTGCTGCTGCTGCTGCTGTTGCTGCTGCTGCTGGCATCCGTTAGTCCCCTCTTCTCAGCAGCACCGGCGTTTGCTGCTGCCTGCTGCTGCTGCTGCTGCTGTTGTTGCTGTTGCTGCTGCTGTTTCTGGTGTCTCTTCTGTTCTTCCTGTAGCTGCTGCTGCAGCTTCTCTAACTGCAGCAGCAGCTGCTGCTCTTCGTCCTCCTCATTCTTATGTAGCGGGCTATCTCCTTCTGCTGCAGGCAGATCATCTGCAGGTAGAATAAGCGAAGCTGTCTGCACCACAACCTGCTGCTGCTGTTGCTGCTGCTGCTGCTGCTGTTGCTGCTGCTGCTGCTGCTGCTGCTGGTTGCGGCATCTGTTTCGGGTTTGTAGGAGGGGGACAGCAAAGTCAAGGAAGGCTTCGCTCTGCTGCTGATGCTGCTGCAGCAGCTGCAGCAGCTGCGGGTTAACTCGAGAGAAAAACTGTGTGTCGTGAGCATACCAGAACATATCTTCCTCGGTGTCTGCGCCTACACCACCACCACCACCACCAGCAGCAGCAGCAGCAGCAGCAGCAGCAGCAGCAGCAGCCCCAGAGGCTGCTCCATGGGAGTCAGATGGCATCGCACTCTATCCCTCCTCTGTTGTTCTTGTTGTTGTTGCTGCTGCTGCTGTTGCTGCTGCTGCTGCTGCGAGTGAGACTAAGGGAGCTGCTGCTGCTGCTGCTGCTGCTGCTGCTGTTGCATTCAGCAGCAGAAGCCATCAGAGATCGTAGGAGAGTTAACCCTGTCTTCTTCGCCCCACAGTCTTCTTCCTGCTGCTGTTCTTTCTACTGTTGCTGCTGTTTTCTGCTGCTGCTGCTGCTGCTGTTTTCTGCTGCTACTGCTGCTGCTGTTGCTGCTGCTATTGCTGCTCCTGCTGCTGCTGCTGTGGCGCAGCAGGCAGGCACCGGCGTGCTGACGGGGTTGTTGGTGGCTGTAGCTGAGGGCGTCCCGCTACAGCAACAGCTTCAACAGCAGCAGCAGCAGCAGCTGCTGCTGCTGCTGCAGCTGCTGCTGCTGCTGCAGTTGCTGCTGCGCCAGGGGCACTGTCGGGTGGGTGTGGTGTCTCGAAGGTTTGAGGCCTTCAAACAACAGCAGCAGCAGCTCCAGGTGTATGTACAGACAAGAAAAAACAAATAAAAACTAAAAGAGACAGCTGCTGCTGTTATTGGTGCTGTATATGCTAGACGCAGCAGCAGCAGGCAGCAGATAAACAGCAGCAGCAGCAGTAGAGGAGCTGCTGCTGCTGCTGCAGCTGCTGCAGCTCCACCAGCTCCAACAGCAACACCTACAGATACAAATAAATCTAAACAACAAACATAAATTAAATACAGATAAACCCTAGCAGCTACAGAGACAGAAGATCCCCCATGGCTGCAGCAGCAGCTGCTGCTGCTGCTGCTGCTGCTCTGGGAGGGGGGCCCCGTTCTCGGTTTAGCTGCTGCTGTATTAATATCTATATCTATAGGGGTTTAGGGTTTAGGGTTTAGGGTTTAGGGTTTAATATATTATTATTAATTTTAAATGAAGTAACGTTGCTTTAGGGCTACATTATCCTCTTCTATTGGTTTAGTGGTGGGGGGCCTCCTGGTAGGTCTGCTGCTTCTTGCTGCTGCTGTTGCTGCTGCTGTTGTTGTGTTGCTGTTCTGCTGCACTTGCTGCTGCTGTTGCTGCTGCTGCTACTTTTGCTGCTGCTGCTGCTGCAACAGCAGCAGTTTCAATAACCTTTTGTTATTGTTTAGGGTTTTGATGCCAGGCTACTTGTTGTTACCTTGGGGGGGGTTTGGGGGGGGGGGGGGGGGGGGGGGGCTCGGGGCGGTGGGGTTGTTTGTTCTATGGAGTTGTTGCTGTTGTTGCTGCTGCTGCTGTTGTTGCTGCTGCTGCTGCTGTTGTTGTTGCTTCTGCTGCTGCTGTGACTTGCTTGTGAAAACAACTACAGCAGCAACTGCAGCAACTCAAGCAACAACTTCGGTGTAGAGACACAATAATCTATCTGTCTCCAATATTGCAGATCCTCGATTCTCTGTGTGTGTGTGTGTGTCTGAGAGGAAACCCTAAACCCTAAACCCTAGACCCATTTAAATAGAGAGGAGGGACATGAATAGCCCTTCTAATAGGTGAAGACGTGAGTCTTCCTTTGGTGTGTTAACAGCCACATCTCGATAAAACCCTAGAGCGATAACGCCACCTCTTGCTGCTGCTGGTGTTGCTGCTGCTGCTGGTGTTGCTGCTGCTGTTGTTGCTTCCGTTTTATGCGTACGCGGGAGGCTGATGCTGCAAGGAAGCTGGATTGTGCTGCTGCGTTTACTGTTTTTGCTGCTGCAGCAGATATGCTCTCGCTGCTGCTGCTGCTGCTGCTGCTGCTTCTCGCTGAAGGGGCTGGGGGTTAAGAAATAATGTTGCTATGAAAACAGCACACAAACACCTAAAACCCATGCATGCATGCAACGCATGCATGCAGACACCTCCGCACGCCATTAGCCTTAGGGGCATGTACTACCCGCCCTCACCCCTGGGGAGGTGAAAGCCTCAGCCCCAAGCAAGGAGACGAATAGAGAGGGAGAGACAGTTTACTGGGCTTCAATAGAATCAAAAATACTCGAAGAGTGGAGGCCTCTCCTTTGTCTTCCAGGCCCTGTCGCTCATCGTCACTGCTGCCTCTGGCTCGTTTGAATAGCTAGCTGCCTGCCCTGAGCTTCAGCAACAGTTACTGCAAGAGTTGTTCTTAGTCTTCTGTGCATGCAAGCACACTGAAGGCATGTTTGATGCATGCAGTACGGTTGTAGACAGTCGGCTAACACATAATACCCTCGCAGTAGCCAGCCTGTACAGATGTAATCTTACGCTACCCAACTTCGCTAATTAATTTTTCACTATCATCTACTCTATTATTATCAAATTACTTAAGAAAATCTCACTGCTAGCACAAACAAAGTGATGGTTTCTTTCATATCTTGTATATGGGCTCGTTTGGAGTGTAAGACGGATTGCTCGGTTCAGGTGGCTGCTGCTTTCACAGCATACTTTTGCTTTTGTGGGGACACCTGCATTAAAACACAGCTCCCAACCCTAGTAGTAGTAAATACAGAGTGCCTGATTAACGAAAGGCCAGACCAGCACTTGCGTATCGACTTGCTCGCGGCAGCAGCACGAGCAGCATGGGTGGATGTCACTCTCCTTTATCCTCTTGCCACCTTCCTTCCTCGCTTCTGTATTTGGTGGTCTTACCCCTCTTGCGCCCTCCTTTCCTCCCTTTGCTTGAAGGACCCCTGTGAGGACAGCAAAGCACACGAGGCCCTGTGGTGGATGGGGCTGAAGACCTGATGGTGAAAGAACGAAGCCCCGTCTGAAGTTGTTATCCCTGTGTTTACTTGCCTAAAGGCTCCTTTCTGCACACGTAGGAAGTATTTGCCAACTCTCCACAGTGCTAGATTATGTAGAGATGGGGGCTCTCTAAATAATCTAGCTATTGTGCTTGATATGGGGATGGCGTGCAGCAAGAGCCCCACAAGGGCGTGCTCCACCTCAAAAGCAACCAGCTCCTTCGTGCAGCAAGGCCACGTCTTTGTGTGTAACAAGAACACCTGAAAGATGCGACGGCAGATCAGTTGGTTTTAAAGAACTCCTACATCCAGTATTTTCACCCTGTTGCATCTCAAGACGGCTTCCTATTCGCACCGAGGACTGTGGCTATCTGGCTGTTGCAATGGCTTAGGGTATGCCCTAACGCCATAGAGAATTGTACAAGACTTCTTTCGCCCTTAGTAGCCAGCAGCAGCATAAGTAGAAATGCATGTACACCAATATCAGGCATGCCATGCTATGGGCACAGGTTGGGTGTTGTTTGTATGCGTGTCTCTACTTGTCCGCAGGCAGATTATGGAAACTAATGAAGCATTTAGCGACTGTCTACAGTATAGTCTACAATGCTAGCTTTGCAACCTTCAGGTGATACCGGTGATATACATATATATATATATATATATATATATATATATATATATATATATATATATATATATATATATATATATATATATATATATATATATATATATATGCGGGGGGGCAATGAGAATGAACCCCTCACCGTTCCCAACAGCCTTTTTATCCTCTAGGGTTAAACAATTGGAGCCAGGATAAAACAACGAAAGGAGAGAGGAAGCCCTTACTCACTGTAGAGGCACTGCAGGAAACGGTGAAGAATTGCATGCACTTCGTCGTGATTCTCATATGCAGGTAGCGGCGTGAGAGGAGTCGATCCAGCTAACACCTGTGCAACAGCCGAAGTGAGCAAAATTGAAGCTAACGTTCTCGGGTGCACTCAATAACAAGGAGCTTTCCGACGGACCCCTGACTTGCTAGCATCACAATGCACAGCGTCGAACTCATTACCCGAGCAACCCAAAGTTTTTCGAAGGTACAGGAGAAAATCACACCTTGAAGAGGAAGTCTAGCGGTAAGTGCATGCAGTGCCAGCAAGCATTGCAAAGTTCAGCGGCCGCCCAACGCGCTGGAGCGGTACAGGCGAAGGGAATAGAAGGGAGGTGGCGCATGCGCGTCGACTCCAAGCCCCCCAACAAAACCGCAGTGAGGCAGAAGATTCCGAAGCTCCGCATCGATCAGCTTCTTGACCACATGGAAGGTTCAGTTATTGATGCATCATTTGACTAAGCATCTTTTGTCTATCCCAGTGCCCCTTGGTGACAGGCACAAATTTGCAGTCCATACGCGCATGTGTAAGCCACAGTGCATGCGCTTGTTCTTGGGGCTCGTTGATTCAGCGACCGAACTGCAACGCCAGGTCAATCACGATTGCTTGGGGTCAACAAATGAGGGACGGTTGCCTGCAACCATGAGCGGCGAGCTTGCTCATGATCACCTGCAGCATCTGCTGCGTGCTGTGTAACAACAAAGTGAGAAGCAATGATTCTTCAAGATATGAAAATGCTCGCTTTCCACTCAAAACTTTTATTAGGGTTCCGTGTCCCTACAGCAAGAGAGGACTCCGACCAGGAGAAGAGAAGCCTTTCGGATGTGAGTACTACCCCTATACGCACGCATGAACGCCCAGACGTTCCTCGGCTTCGCTTCATTCTACCGCAGATTCATCCCTGGTTTCGCCCACACTACCCTCTGTCTGACACAGCTTTTCAATGAGGGCGAACAACTTGCTTGGCCAGCGGCTGAGAAAGAAGCCACCAGCAGCACTCCCCGAATTCGAAAAGGGTTTCTTCCTAACAGCCGTTGCCTGGGGCTCACCAGATGGTGTGATGCTCTCTCAGCAAGCCAGCCATTTAAGACAACACCAAAATACCCTTTGCTGCTCGCACAGTTTCACGGTAAGAGAGCAACCTGTACATGCGGGAGATCTGCAGAGTGGCTGGCGTTGGGACAGCATTATATGACAGGCATCTCGCTATTTAAACTGAGCATCGGCCTCCGCTACACCTGACGAATAGCTTTCAAAGCTTCGATAGTGAAAGACTTATTCGGTGGCTTTAGCGCGCTCGCCAGACTGCTTGACGGCCAAGAATATCAAAAATATATCATCAACGTGGCGTCTCCCCACGCCCTATCTGCCAGGCATTGTTTCATGCAACAGGGCACATCTGCGACGATAGAGGTTTTCTTTCTAAAATGCATGCTTCTTACTCCTTAGATATTCGTGCGCGAGCAGTTCAGACTTTACTTCACAATGGGCAAAGGGTAAGACCAGTACTAAGCTCTACGCCAAATAGAAATTTTTGTGGTACCAGACGAAGAGTGGACTCCTTCTCCCCCCAATATTTTTATTTTACATCTCCATCTCGCACAAGCGTTTTGCGCAAAATGCACGACAACGTTTTAGTAGATCTTGGAGATCTCAACACAAGGGTGGAGAGTTGCTGGGGCATTTGCGTGGCCTAAGATGCGCCTCCTCTCTTAGCGGAGCAAAGTGTGCTCACTTGCCCGGGACTTCAGCAGCAGAAGCAGCAGAACACCCTCACACTTGGACTCCTGTAGAATTCTTTCGATCCCCATACTGAGCTGGACAGACACCTCGATGGATTTCATAAATATTTTACAGTA
>OY986954.1:3200545-3203045 GCA_963920595.1 Eimeria praecox
AAAGGAGACAGAGAAGAAGATAAATATAATAAAAGGAGACAGAGAAGAATATAAATATAATAAAAAGAGACAGAGAAGAATATAAATAATAAAAGGGGAAAGAGAAGAAAATAAATAATAAAGGGAGACAGAGATGAAGATAAATAAAGAGACAGAGGAGACAAATAAAAGAGACAGAAATATAATAATATAATAATAAAAAATATAATAATAATAATATAATAAATAAAAGAAAGAGACAAATAGATGAAGGAGACAGAAAATTAAAGGAGGATGAGAGTTAGGGTTTGTGGAAGGAGACAGAACATATATATATATATATATATATATATATATATATATATATATATATATATATATATATAGACAGAGAAGGAGGCACTCTAATATAATTCTGTCTCCTTATTATTATTCTACGATAGCCCCAACAGTCTCTGCGTATGTATCGTAGAAAAGTATTTGGTGTGGGGAGACCGAAGGCCTCGTCTTTCTCACAGCATCGAGCAGCTGCTGCTGATTTAGCTGCAGCGCAGCAGCAGCAGCAGCAGCAGGACCTCCTGCTGCTGCTGCAGCAGCAGCAGCAGCAGCTAACTCACCACCAAATCGATTACAAAGCCCATACACCTCAAAAGCAGATAGAGAATCCAGCTCTGCCAGGGCTGCCTTAGCAGCAAAACTGCTGCTGCTGCTGCTGCTGCTGCTGCTGTTGCTGCTGCTGCTGCTGCTGTTTATTTGCTGCTGCAGCTCCTTCTTCACCTGCAGCTTTAAAGCTTTAATAAACTCTTCCCGCTGCTGCTGCAGCAAATGTGCTGCTGCGCGTCGTATAGCTGCGTCGATGTCGGCCCCACTGAACCTGCAGCAACACCAACAATAAACCCTAAACCCTAAACCCTAAACCCTAAACCCTCTTCGTAAACCCTCTTCTTAAACCCTAGTAGACATGAAGTATAGTGTTTAGGGGATTAGGGTTTAGGGTTTAGGGTTTAGGGTTTTGGTATACCCTTCAGCTTCTTCAGCAAGTTGTACGAAATCAAAATGCTGTAGGCGTTCCTCAACGATTTCTTCCTGCTGCTGCTGCTGCTGCTGCAGCAACAACACCTGCTGCTGCTGCTGCTGCTGCTGTTGCTGCTGTTGCTGTACGACATCTCTAAGGATGCTTCTAACCCCACATTTAAATATTTGTTGTCTGTCTCCTAACTTAGGGAGGTGTACATACACCTGAATATCTAACCTTCCTGGCCGCAGCAAAGCCGGATCTAATGCATGCGGTCTGTTGGTTGCAGCAACAACAAAAACATCTTCTCTTGCTGCTACTCCATCTAACTCTGTTAACATTTGTGCTATTAAACGCTCGTCAACCCTGCTGCTGCTGCTGCTGCTGCTGTTGCTGCTGCTGCTGCTGTTGCTGCTGCTGCTGCTGCGGAGGAGGTTGTGAGCTGCGGGATCGCGAATCCTTCGCTTCTTCTTCCCTTCTCCCTCTGTATCACCCTCCCCCTGCTGCTGCTGCTGCTGCTGTTGCTGCTGCTCTCTCTCCTGTTCCTGCTGCTGCTGCTGCTGCTGTTGTTGCTGTCTCTTCCAGTATAAATAAGAAGTAGTATTTGTTTGTAGATAATTATTATTAGGCCCGCAATCTCTTGAAGAACAGAGAGCATCAAACTCATCAAAAAAAATTAGAGAAGGAGCAAAGGCGGAGGCTTTAATAAATAAACGACGAAGCGCCGCCTCACTCTCCCCTACAAACTTGTTTAATAACTCAGGACCTACACACAAACCCTAGAAAACCCTAATAAACCCTAGCAAACCCTAGCAAACCCTAGGAAACCCTAGGAAACCCTAGGAAACCCTAGTAAACCCTAGGAATAAACCCTAGGAAACCCTAGTTAACCCTAGCAAACCCTAGTTAACCCTAGCAAACCCTAGTTAACCCTAGTTAACCCTAGTTAACCCTGGTAAACCCTAGCATACCCTAGCTAACCCTAGTAAACCCTAGGAAACCCTGGTAAACCCTAGTTAACCCTAGTAAACCCTAGTAAACCCTAGTAAACCCTAGTAAACCCTAGTAAACTCTACATCATATTAGAGCAACAGCAACAATCAATCATATAATTATGTAAACACTCGAATCAAAAACAAAACAAAAAAAAACCAAAGACAAACACTCCAAACCCTAGGGTTTTCTACGATCCTTCTAGGGTTTAGGGTTTAGGGTTTAGGGTTTAGGGTTTAGGGTTTATAATACCCTTGATTGAGAAGAAATGAGCATTGCAGGTCTTCGCGAGGGCTCTCGCTAGCAACGTCTTCCCACAGCCAGGAGGCCCGAACATTAGAATGCCGCTAGGCCGACGAAGGCCTAAGACACACAAACCCTAAACCCTACCCTAAACCCTAGGAAACCCTAATAAACAATAGGAAACCCTAATAAACCCTAGGAAACCCTAGTAAACCCTAATAAACCCTAATAAACCCTAGAGTATGAGCCCTATATATATATATATATATA
>OY986954.1:3213045-3218045 GCA_963920595.1 Eimeria praecox
TGGGGTGTATACGCATATCCTGAAAAGGAGAGAGTTGTATTTAAAATAAAGGAAGATATGTTCGTACCTCCTGAGTTCCTAGTTGCATCGATATTATCGTATATTCGACAAACAGCAGCAGCAGCAACAGGCTTATCTGCTGCTGCTGCTATTGCTTCTGTCTTCTCTATACCCTGTACATACACCCAAAGACAGAGAGCAGCATTAAGAGACAGCGCAGAAATCGCAGGAATAAAAGTAATTGAGTTTATATCACAAGGCGCAGCAGCAGGTATACAACATGCTTTAGATAAGTATGATGTTGCTGCTGCTGCTGGCGCTGCTGCTGCTGCTGGGGCTGCTGCTGCTGGGGCTGCTGCAGCACCTGCAGCAGCAGCAGGAGCTGCTGCAGCAGCAGCAGCAGGAGCTGCGGCAGAGGGAAGAAAATTAATACTTAACGTTGGCAGCAGCACGATAGATGCAGCAGTTCTCTCCTTCAAAAACAGCAGCAGCAGCAGCAGCAGCAGCAGCAGCAACGGACAGCAGCAGAATGTGCCGCAGGTTGCTGTCTTAGGCTGCAGCAGCAGCACAGAAGGAGGAGGGAGAGTAGTTGACTTGCTGCTGTCGGAGTTGTTGAGGGAGTCCGTCTTCTATATTCGTAAACCCTAGGGTTTACCTAAACCCTAGGGTTTATAACCATAAACCCTAGGGTTTATGAGGGGTTTAGAGGGTTTATGAGGGTTTAAGAGGGATTGCTAGGGTTTAGGGTTTAGTTGTGTTGAGGCGTATTAGGGTTTATAAAGCTGATAAGGTTATGCTACGGAAGACAGAGGCTATGCTTAGGGTTTAGGGTTTATTAGGGTTTATTAGGGTTTAGGGTTTCTTGCTTGCTAGGGTTTCGAGTTTGTTAGGGTTTGGTTAGGGTGGAGGGTCTAGGGTTTAGGGTTTAGGGCTTATAAGACATTCCAGTGGTCTAGGGTTTAGGGTTTAGGGTTCTCATAAGTGTTTATAAGTGTTTCTTAGGGTTTACTAGGGTTTACTAGGGTTTACTAGGGTTTACTAGGGTTTACTAGGGTTTACTAGGGCTTAGTAGGGTTTGCTAGGGTTTAGTAGGGTTAACTAGGGTTTAGGGTAGGGTTTAGAGTAGGGTTTAGTTTAGGGTTTAGTTTAGGGTTTAGGGTAGGGTTTAGGGTAGGGTTTAGGGTTTAGGGTAGGGTTTAGGGTAGGGTTTAGGGTTTAGGGTTTTGTTTATATGTGTGTGTGTGTGTGTGTCAGGGGTTTTGAATCTTCTAACGGTGGGGAGAGTTTGTTGGTGTCTCCTCGGTCTTTGAAGAAGATAGAGAAGGAGGCGAATAGAGTGAAGAAGATTTTGAGTGTGAATAGAACTGTGTCTGTCTCCTTTGACTCTCTATATAAACAGATCAATTATAAACAAACCCTAGAGAGAGAGGGTTTAGATAGATTATTGCGAACACATTTTATACTACATAATATAAAAGATAATGTACAACAAGCGATTCAAATGGCTGCAGCAAGAGAAGCTACACCAGCAGCAACAGCAGCAGCAGCAACAGCAGCAGCAGCAGCAGCAGCAGCAGCAGGAGAAGGAGAGACAGCAGAAGGGTCGGATTCAGCCCCAGCATCAACACCAGCAGCAGCAGCAGCAGCAGCAGCAGCAGCAGGAGGAGGAGGAGGAGGAGATGAAGCTGGTGATGAGGGTATAGAAGCAATAGAGTTAGTAGGAGGTGCGTGGCGTGTTCCTCGGATCTTAAGAGAGATACAGAATATAAAAAAACAAATAAATATAAGCACACAACTTAACGGAGATGAAGCAATTGCTACAGGAGCAGCGTTTGCTGCAGCAAACACAACAGCAGCATTCCGTGTAAGAAAGCTGCTATTGTATGATGGCTCCCCACATACATACACCCTACGCTTCTTCAATATTCAAGATAACAGCAGCAACCAGCAGCAGCAGCAGCAGCAGCAGGAGGAGCAGCAGCAGCAGCAGCAGCAGCAGCAGCAGCAGCAGCAGCAATATTTTGAAAAGGTATTGCTGAAACCATTCTCAAGATTATACGGCAATAAAAGAGTTGTTGTGAAAGTAGAAAATGATTTTAGTGTACAATTAGTAGAAAATAATAATATTATTACTACACATTATATCTCAGGTGTACATGCAGCTCAACAGCAGCAACAGCAGCAACAGCAGCAGCAGGAGCAGCAACAGGAGGAGAAGGAGAGACAGGAGGAAGGAGACAGAAGGAAGAAAGAAGCATCTAAAACAGAGATTATCTTCTCTATTGATGCTGCAGGCGTAATTAGCTTGAAAACCGCAGAAATAGTATTTGAAAGTGTTGTTTATACAGAACAGCAGCAAACAGCAGCAGCAGCAGCAGCAGCAGCAACAGATGCAGCAGCAGCAGCAGATGCAGCAACAGCAGCAGAGGGAATAAAAGAAGAAAAGAACGAATGCTCGGACCCTAAAGACCCTGCGTGTGCTGCAGCTAACAGCAGCAACAGCAGCAGCAGCAACGACAGCAGCAGCAGCAGCAGCAGCAGCAACAACAGCAGCAGCAGCAGCAGCAGCAGCAAGAAGAAGAAGGAGGTGAAGGTATATCGCTATCCCCTAACAGTAAAGACAGTAGAGTCAAAGCCTGCCCCCTTAACTGCTGCTGAGAAGACACACTTGCAGCAGCTGCTGCAGCAGCAGGAAGCAAGAGACAGAGAAGCACAGCATTTACAGGAGACCATGAACGAACTCGAAGCATATATATATAAAACAAGAGCAAATATTAAAAACAAATATTTAGATAATGTGCTAGAAGAGACAGTGCGAGAAGATATTTTGAAACAACTTGAAGAGACAGAAGAATGGATATATGAAGGAGCAGCAGCAGCAGCAGCAACAACAGCAACAGCAGCAGCAGCAGCAACAGCAACAGCAGCAACACGAACTGAAGCTATAAACAAACTAGAACAAATAAAAAGAACAGTTGAACCTGCGTATATGAGGGCTGTTGAATTAGAGAAGAGGGAGACACTTGTCCCCAAAGTAGATAAGATATTAATTGAAGCCAAGGAGGAAATAGAAAAACTACAAAAGACACACTCAACTACGAAGGTTGCAGCTGTACGTACACTCCAAGAAGAACTGCTGCAGTGGTGGGAAGATATAAAACAACAGCAGCAGCAACGCTCGTTGCTCCTGTCTCCTCTGTTTACTGAAGCAGAAGTTTTAGATAAAGTTAAGGGACTACAGAAGAAGATAAGAGCGATAGAGACGGCACCGAAATCAAATAGAGACAGTAGTAGCAAGCAAGGCCAGAAGAAACAGCAGCAGCAGCAGCAGCAGCAGCAACAGCAGCAACAGCAGCAGGAGGAGCAGCAGCAACAGGAGCAGCAGGAACAGCAGCAGCAGCAGCAACAGGAAGAGAAGAAAGAGCAAGAGCAGCAGCAGCAGGAGAGACAGCAAGATGATGCACAGACAGCCGAGCAGCAGGAAACAACAAACAAGGAGGAGACAGAGAAAGAAAGCAACGACACAGAGAGAGACGAACTCTGAGTTTATAAAAGCAGCAGCAGCAGCAGCAGCAGCAGTAGCAGCAGCAGCAGCAGCAGTAGCAGCAGCAGCAGCAGTAGCAGCAGAGAGGAGGCTTGGGAGGCAGCACATCTCTGAGGCTTTGAAGAGACTGAGACAGTTAGGGGTTTTGCTAGGGTTTAGGGTTTAGGGTTTAGGGTTTAGGTTGTTGTTGTGTGGTGAGGCCAAACCCCCCTCTGTCCGTACACCTGAGCAAAGTGTTTGCTGCTGCTGCTGCTGCTGCTGCAGCGGCTGCAGCAGCAGCAGCTGCAGCAGCAGCAGCAGCAGCAGCAGCAGCAGCAGCAGCAGCACGAGATGTATTGACTCTTCTCTTGTGTATATACAGGAGATCAAAGCTTTTGCTTTTCTGCATGCAAAACAAAATAAATTAAATTATTTAATAAAATAAATTAAACTAATTTTATTATTATTAGAAAGAAGAAGGAGGTGTAGCCTCCAGCTGTGTAGGTTCAGGTGTATAGGCAGCTCGAGTGTTGTTGTTATGTGCTCGTTATTTATTGTAGGTGTTTGAATTCTTCTAAATAAATTATTTATTAGTTTTATTATTATATTTTTCTAAATTAAAATAGTTGTTTACATTAAAGATGTACTATTTCACTTGCTGCTGCTGCTGCTGCTGCTGCTGCAGCAGCAGCAGCAGCAGCAGCAGGACCGACACAGCATTCCGATGTGTGCTCTCGAGGGTGTTTATGATGTTGTAGGTATATATATATATATTTTTAATTGTGTATTTCACTTAATATTAGTTTATTTAATTAAATAAATATAAAAAAACATAAAAAACAATGTTGTATTTGCTATATTAAGTTCAGGTGTATACGCAGCTATGGTAGCGGGCTGGTATAGAGGCAGGCGCTAGAAGGCGCGAGGCCCTCTTCTAATATTATTGTGTTTTTCGTTGTTTTCTTTGTTTTTCTTTATTTTATTTAGAATAATTAAATACAAATAAACTCATATAATCCCTACATTCAAGACGATCTCAACAGCAGCAGCAGCAGCAGCAGCAACAACAACAACAGCAGCAACAGCAGCAGCAGTAGTACTAGCAGCGCGTGTTTCTTGGTTTTGCTCCGCTCGATTGAATCCTAAACCCTAAACCCTAAACCCTAAACCCTAAACCCTAGCAGTGTTATTTAAAAGATATTATTGCAGTGTATATACACCCTACAATGTTTGAATCTTCTTATATGCGATTTAGAGAACACATGCGACATCGACGTAAACTACCGAAAAAATTAAACAAAGATATATTAATAGATATACAAACACGCACTCTCCTTAGTCCTAGAGATATTGAGCTTCTATATGACAGGCAAGGGTTTAGGGTTTATAAAGGGTTTAGGGTTTAGGGTTTAGGGTTTAGGGTTTAGGGTTTGGGAGGGTTTATTAGAGGGTTTAGGGTTTACGGTTTGGGAGGGTT
>OY986954.1:3225545-3228045 GCA_963920595.1 Eimeria praecox
ATTATTATTATTATTAATATTATTATTAATATTATTATTAATATTATTATTAATATTATTATTATATTTCGTAATCAATACAAACTTGTCCCTCCCTCTACTTCGTATTGTTATAAACCCCATTTCGTATTTTTTTTTATTTTGTGTCTTTTTTTTATTTTTTTGGTTTATTTTTTAGATAAATTATTAATTTTTTTATATAATATAAATTAAATAATATTAAATAATAAAATAAGTAATCCAATTAATAAAATTAAATAATATTAAATAATAAAATAAGTAATACAATTAATAAAATTAAATAAAATTAGATAATAAAATAAGTAATCCAATAAATACAATTAATTATGTTTGTTCTATCTTTTCAGCGATATATGTATATCTACAAAGGGCGTATCTTTATACTTCGGTCATCATAGTTGGAATATAACATTAAATGTTATGTTAGGAATGCATCTAGCAGCAAACAGAGTGTTTGTGGGGCCAGAGAGATTATTAAAACCCTGCGATTTCAAACATAAAGAAAGTCTTAAACTTACATCTTATTCTGCTTCAGTTGAAACCAAAGCAGGACCATTCAAACCTGTATTTAACCCTAAACCCTAAACCCTAAACCCTAAACCCTAAGTTGTTTGGAAATACACGAAAAAAAAATATTATTAAACCTTTCTGCCTTATCCTAAACCCTAAACCCTAAACCCTAAACCCTAGTGTCTTAACCCTTGATTATAAACCCTAAACCCTTATTTATAAACCCTAAACACTAAGTTGTAGATCTTGTTGATTCTAAATGCTTGACTCATAACCCTAAACCCTAAACCCTAAACCCTAAGGCGAGCTCCACACACGAAGCTGAGACCCTGCCCTTAAATCTACACCCTGCAAACCCTAAACCCTAACAGGCGAGAGGCAGCAGGTGATGGGATTAGAGCTTCAAGAGTTTAGGGTTTAGGGTTTAGGATTTCTTAGTATCTAGGGTTTAGGGTTTGTGTCTGTCTAGGGTTTAGGGTTTAGGATTTAGGGTTTAGGGTTTAAGGATAATAAGTAGAATGCATGATGCTTAGAGACCTCAACATCAGCACTTGGATGACGACATACGATTTAGGGTTTAGGGTTTAGGGTTTAGTATCTAGGGTTTAGGGTTTAGGGTTTAGGGTTTAGGGTTTAGGGTTTGTGGTTTATACAGACGGCTGTGAGGTTTACTGATTATGCTCCGATGGTATTTAGAAGATTACGAGAAATGTTTAATGTCGATAAGTCGGTGTACATACACTCCATCGGGCCCGAGCAAGTTATCTCAAATATGATGCTTGGTGAGGCTGCTGCTGCTGCTGCTGTTGCTGCTGCTGCTGCTGTTGCTGTTGCTGCTGCTGCTGCTGCTGCTGATGATGATGATGATTGGTCTGCTGCTGTAGCTGGTGGTGGTGGTGGTGCTGCTGGGGCTGATGGTGGAGCTGTTGCTGCTGCTGTTCCTCCTCCTGCTGCTGCTATTGTTGCTGCTGCTGCTGCTGCTGCTGCTGCTGCTTGCTGCTGTGGCTGTATTTGCTGCTGTGTTAGGATGTGTGTTGCTACAGGGAGTTTATCTTCTTTATGCGAGTTGGTGTCTGAGGGGAAGAGCGGAGCTCTCTTCTATTATACAGCAGACGGCCGATTCATTATTAAAACCGTGCGGCATATCCTAGGGTTTAGGGTTTAGGGTTTAGGGTTTAGGGTTTAGAGGGGTTTTAGGGTTTAGAGGGTTTTGAGGGTTTTGAGGGGTTTGAGGGTTTAGGGTTTAGGGTTTAGGGTTTAGGGTTTAGAGTGTACAAGGACTTGTTAACGGAGGCACTTGAGCCCATCAGCGCAATCAACTCGCATGCCTTCACCTAGGCTGTAAGCTTCTAGGGTTTAGGGTTTAGGGTTTAGGGTTTAGGGTTTAGGGTTTAGGGTTTGTGTGCAGGTATCTCGAAAGGCTGCTAGGGCTTTACGCCGCCTTCTCCCTTCTTACTATGAGCATTTTAATAAAAACCCTCACAGTCTAATCGCTCGATTTTTGGGGCTGCATGCGCTTAAACACACTTACCCTAGCCAAGGCAAACTCAGCGCTATTGCTAGTATGTCTTAGGGTTTAGGGTTTAGGGTTTAGGGTTTAGGGTTTAGGGTTTAGGGTTTAGGGTTTACGGGGGTATGCGTTGATATATTTATGTTCTTTAGGGCTGTCTAGGGTTGCGCAGAACATGTGAGGGTTTAGGGTTTAGGGTTTGCGATGTAGGGTTTAGGGTTTAGGGTTTAGGGTTTAGGGTTTAGGGTTTAGGGTTTAGGGTTTAGGTGTCTGTACAGATCGTCTTCAAAAGAAAAGATATTTTGTAGTTATGGAGAATCTGTTTCATACTCCGGTGCCTATACACCGCAGATATGATTTGAAGGGCTCCACATATAAGAGGAGTCTGCCTCAAGATATGAGGTTGTACGTTAATAATAGTAATAATAATAATAATAATAATAATAATAATAATAATAA
>OY986954.1:3230545-3233045 GCA_963920595.1 Eimeria praecox
TCATGCGTCAACCCAACCTTCTACGCCAGTAAACCCTAAACCCTAAACCCTAAACCCTAAACCCTAAACCCTAAACCCTAAACCCTAAACCCTAAACCCTAAACCCTAGACATGTGCTAAACAGTAAGCCTCACTCTTTTCTTTTGACCTCAGACTTTATTGCATGCGGAGTATATCTAAACTGTCACCGAGGCTCCACTGTAAACCCTAAACCCTAAACCCTATACCCTAAACCCTAAGCCCGTCTAAACCCTAAACCCTAGACAGGTGCTTGGTGTTGTGCTCAGGACGATTTCTAGCCTTTCTCGAGAAACATATTGTTTAACTCTTTAAATCTAGATATCTAGCAAATTGTTTTTTAGTACAGGAGCTAGGGTTTAGGGTTTAGGGTTTAGGGTTTAGGGTTTAGAAGGAGGAGGACGCCCAGACCTCGAGGGTATATACACCTGCGCATACACCCGAGAAGGGCTAGGGGCTCAAAATCCTACTAACACTTTCTTAGCTAACTGTGCGTGCGAGCAGCTAGCTAGCTAGCTAGCTACTCGCCTCGCTAGCTAGCTAGCTAGCTACTTGCCTAGCTAGCTAGCTAGCTACCTAGCTGGCTATTCGTCTGGCTAGCTAGCTAGCTAGCTACTCAGCTAACTAGCTAGCTGGCTACATACTCATCTAGCTAGCTAGCTGCCTACATACACAGCTAGCCAGCTAGCTAGCTAGCTACATATCTAGCTAGCTAGCTAGCTACACGTCTAGCTATCTAGCTAGCTATCTAGCTAGCTAGAAGAGAAGTTGTCTCATGGGAAGGAAAGCACTGAGGTAGCTTTTGCTGCTGTTGCTGCTGTTGCTGCTGCTGCTGCTGCTGCTGCTGCTGCAGTTGCTTAGACGCAGCAGCAGCAACACCAGCAGCAGCAACAGGGAGAGCAGCAGCACTGACAGCAGCAGCAGCAGCAACAGCAGCAACAGCAGCAGCAACAGCAACAGGCCTACTCTGCCAAGCCCTAGGGTTTAGGGTTTTCAGGTGTATAGGCAGCTTGTCTGCTGGGGGCGGCTCGTGAAGCCGCACAAATTTCAGGTGTACGTACACCTCATGAAGAATGTTAAAGGTTTACTTCGTGGCCTAGGGTTTAGGGTTTAGGGTGTAGGGTTTAGGGTTTAGGATTTAGGAGTGAGGGGCTAGGGTTTAGGGGTGAGGGGTTAGGGTTTAGGGTTTAGGGTTTAGAGTTCTAGAGGCTGGTCCTACGCAGCAGCGGGCGTAGCTGCTGTTGCTGCTGTCGCTGTTGCTGTTGCTGCTGCTGCTGCTGCAGCAGCAGCAGCAGCAGCAACAGCTGAAGCTCATGGTTTGGGGTTTGCAGTGTTTGTCTGTCTCATAGCTGAGCAGAAGGAAGCTCTAGCTTTTGAATAAACCCTAAACCCTAAACCCTAAACCCTAAACCCTCGAGGTTCTTAGAGAGTCGGCAGGTCGGCTGCTGCTGCTGCTGCTGCTGCTGCTGCTGCTGCTGCTGCTGTTGCTGCTGCCTCGTATAGTATTTTGTTTGTTTAATTATTAAATTAAAAACGAGAAATAAAGATAAATAAACAACTTAATTCAAATATAAACCCTAAACCCTAAACCCTAAACCCTAAACCTTAGGGCTGCTGCTGTAGGCCACGCTCACCGAGCGGGCCTGTAGAGGCTTGTCTCGGTTGCTGCTGCTGCTGCTGCTGCTGCTGCTGCTGCTGCTGCTGCTGCTGCTGCTGCTGCTGCTTGCTGTCTCTTGTTTATTGTGTCTCTTCATACACTTACAAAGGATGAAATATAGGGTCTATAATCTAGGGTTTAGGGTTTAGGGTTTAGGGTTTAGGGTTTAGGGTTTGTAAGAGACAGCTTCATCTCGTTGTCGAGCCGCGCTCGTGTCCCGCCGCCGCTGCCGCCTTCGTCGAGGGTCTAGGGTTTAGGGTTTAGGGTTTAGGGTTTAGGGTTTATACGAAACCCTAGATGTTTTAGGGTTTAAAATGTAAGCAGACAACAAAACCAAAACAATTAGAATGCTTCTTCTTAAAACCCTACTTGCTGCCGATCTGGCAGCAAGCGAGACCACTGGTGCGCTGCAGCAGCAGCAGCAGCAGCAGCAGCAGCAGCAGCAGCAGCAGCAGCAAGAGCAGCAAGAGCAGCAACAGAATAAGCTGCATCAAACAGCACAGCAGCAGCAAGTAAACAGACAGCAGCAGCAGCAGCAGCAGCAGCAGCGTGACTCGGAGTCGGCTGCGGGTGCCGTCATTCAACAGCAGCAGCAACAGCAGCAGCAACAGCAGCAGCAACAGCAGCAGCAGCAGCAACAGCAGCAGCAGCAGGCAGGACGATCTCCCTGCAGCAGCAAATATCTGCTTCGCTGCAGCCGCAGTGTATGGACAGCAGCAGCAGTCCTACTTTTCTGCTGCTGGTGCTGCTGCAGCAGCAGCAGCAGCAGCACCATCCCAGCAGCAGCAGCAGCAACAACAGCAGCAGCAGCAGCAGCAGGTCTAA
>OY986954.1:3248045-3250545 GCA_963920595.1 Eimeria praecox
TCGCTGAGGGTGGGGCTTTGTTGAAAGATAAGTGCCAGCTAAGAAACAGACAAACCACAAACCCTAAACCCTAAACCCTAAACCCTAAACCCTACACATCTCGAGGGTTTAGGGTTTACTAAACGTGTAAGACAAACCCCACCACAAACGTCTAGGGTTTAGGGTTTAGGGTTTAGGGCATCCTGCTGTTAAGCCTGTTCTTCTCCTCCATCGTATAGAAATTAGGGCTGCTAACAGGGGGCTAGGGTTTAGGGTTTAGGGTTTAGGGTTTAGGGTTTATACCGCAACAGCAGCCTGGCAATGTGCTAGAGGGTTCCCCGCGAAACAGAGAGCCAAAGGAATCATCAACACAAACCCTAGAGCCTGAGAAAACCCTAAACCCTAAACCCTAAACCCTAAACCCTAAACCCTAAACCCTAGACCCTAAACCCTAATTTTTGGATCCTTGGACGCTCTCTTACAAAACCACAAACCCTAAACCCCAAACCCTAAACCCTAAACCCTAAACCCTAAACCCTAGTGTTACCTGGAAGGCAAAGACGAAGACGAATCGATACCGTTCGAAGACCTACAAGCGCAGCAGCAGCAGCAGCAGCAGCAGCAGCAGCAGCAAGGAATAGGGTTTAGGGTTTGGTGTTTGAAGGGTTTACATCTAGGGTTTAGGGTTTAGGGTTTAGGGTTTAGGGTTTACTAAAGTTAATAAATAGAAGGAGAGGCCTAAGCCAGGCTCTGCAGGTTGTAGCTGCCACTGAGTAAGAAACCTTGATCGTAGAAAACCCTGAAGACAAACACACATTCTGCTGCTGCTGCTGCTGCTGTTGCTGCTGCTGCTGCTGCTGTTGCTGCTGCTGCTGCTGTTGCTGTTGCTGCTGCTGTTGCTGTTGCTGCTGTTGTTGTTGTTGCTGCTGCTGTTGCGGCTGGTGCTGCGGCTGGTTGTTCTCGTGCTGCAGTCCTTGTCGGTGGTGCTGCTCTGTCTGCATTTGCTGCTGCTGCTGCTGCTGCTGCTGTTGCTGCTGCTGCTGCTGTTGCTGCTGCTGCTGCTGCAGCAGCAGCACTCACCCAATCCCAGTTTGTTTCAGCAGCAACAGCAACAAGCAGAAGAGCTGCTGCTGCTGCTGCGCTTATGAAGAAGATAAGACCCCGCCAGACAGCAGCAGCAACACTTGCAGCTGCTGCCTTTGCTGCTGCAGCCACAAACCCTAAACCCTAAACCCTAAACCCTAAACCCTAAACCCTAAACCCTGACGAGTGTGGCTTTGCTAAGGCTCACAGACTGTCGGTCTCGTATCTGTTAATACACTAGGGTTTAGGGTCTAGGGTTTAGGGTTTAGGGTTTAGGGTTTACGTGGTAGAGGCTGAAGCCCGTGCTTAAGAACACTAGCAACAGCAAATGCAGCAGCAAGGATCTGGGGGGGCCCCAGCAGCAGCAGCAGCACGAAGCAGCAGCAGCAGCAGCAGCGCAGCAGCAAAACCGTTAATTTAAGCCGGCGTTGGGGTTTGCTGCACTCAACAGGCTGCTGCTCCTGCTGCTGCTGCTGCTCCTGCTGCTGCTGCTGCTGCTGCAACGCTGTTGGCTTGCTAGCACAAGCTGCTGCTGCTGCTGCTGCTGCTTCTGCTGCTTCTGCTGCTGCTGCTTCTCGTGAGCCAGCAGCAGCAGCAGCAGCAATCGTGAGAGAAAGCAGAAGCAGCACTAAACTGTGGAAAGACAGACTTAGGCTGCTTATAACCTGCAGCAGCAGCAGCAGCAGCAACAGCAGCAGCAGCACGAAGCAGCATCAACAGCAGCAGCTTCCTCGACACAATATAAAAAACACAGACTGCCGCAGCAGCAGCAGCAATGAATCTCAATCAAACGCAGCAGCAGAAACAGCAGCAGCACAACAGCAGCAGCAGCAGCAGCACAACAGCAGCAGCAGCACAATAACAGCAGCAGCAGCAGCAGCACAACAGCAGCAGCAGCAGCAAAACAGCAGCAGCAGCTGACAGTGTAAGGATGAAACAAGAAGAGAGCAGCAGCTGCCCATGGGCTGATGTAGCGCATGGAGGCGATGTCACAACATCTCCTAATTCGCTGCTGCTGCTGCTGCTGTTGCTGCTGCTGCTGCTGTTGCTGCTGCTGCTGCTCGTCTTGTAGTTCCTGCTGCTGCTGCTCCTGCTGCTGCTGCTGCTGGTTTTGATGGTTTATGGATGCTGCTGCTGCAGCAAGAGAAGCAGCAATAGCAAGATCTACGAGAAGCATCAGCGAGAACAAGATATATCTACAGCTGCTGCTGCTGCTGCTGCTGCTGTTGCTGCTGCTGCTGTTGCTGCTGCTGCAGCCTGTGATTGTCTTAAGGATAGAAAACAAAGGGGGTAGCTGCCCATACACCCCAGGAGCAAAGGCAGAGAGCCCTGCTGCTTCTCTTGCAATACCCTCCTCGAAGCTGCTGCTGCTGCTGCTGCTGTTGCTGCTGCTGCCGCCGCACAGCAGCAGAAGACCTGGGGGTGGAGATAAACTAAC
>OY986954.1:3305545-3307176 GCA_963920595.1 Eimeria praecox
GCAGAGGTGAAGGGAGCCTCTCTCCTAAAGACAGCAGCAGCAGCAGCAACAGCAACAGCATTAGCAAGTACATTTGCTGCTGCAGCTGCTGCTGCTGCTGCAGCTGCTACTGCTGCTGCTGCAGCTGCTGCTGCTGCAGCAGCAGCTGCTGCTGCTGCTGTTGCTGCAGTTGTGTCTATGGCACGCAGAAACAGCGTCAATATCGTCAGCAGCAGCAGCAGCAGCAAACGTTCTAAGCAGCAGCAGCAGCAGAACCAGCAGCAGCAGCAGCAGCAGATCCAGCAGCAGCAGCAGCTGCAGCAGCAGCGTTCTCAGTAGTACCAGCCGATCCAGCAGCAACAGCAGCAGCAGCAGCAGCAGCAGCGTTATAATCAGCAGCAGCTGCTTCTGCTGCAGCGTTTGCTGCAGCAGCAGCGTTCTAAGCAGCAGCAACTAGCAGCAGCAGCAACTAGCAGCAGCAGCAGAAATAGCAGCAGCAGCAACAGCAACAGCAGAACTACCAGCAGCAGCAGATCTAGCAGCAGCAGAAACAGCAGACCTAGCAACACCAGCAGCAGAAGTAGCTGCAGCAGCAGCAGAACTAGCAGCAGCAACAACAGCAGAACTAGCAGCAGCAGCAACAGCAGAACTAGCAGCAGCATCAGCAGAACTATCAGCAGCATCAGCAGCAGCAACAGCAGAACTAGCAGCAGCATCAGCAGCAGCAACAGCAGAACTAGCAGCAGCATCAGCAGCAGCAGCAGCAGAACTAGCAGCAGCATCAGCAGCAGCAACAGCAGAACTAGCAGCAGCAGCAACAGCAGCAACAGCAGAACTAGCAGCAGCATCAGCAGAACTAGCAGCAGCAGCAACAGCAGGAGAACTATCAGCAGCATCAGCAGCAGCATCAGCAGAACTAGCATCAGCATCAGCAGCAACAGCAGCAACAGCAGCAGCAGCAGCAGCAGCAGGAGCGTTATCTAACTGTGTCTGCTGCTGCTCTGTAGGGAAGAAGAGAGATTGTGGTATGACGATATCTTTGAAGACATCGTCGCCTCCGTCAGAGTCGCAGAAACTACCCTGCAGCACATTTGATAGATGCAGCAGAGAAGCTAGGCCTTCTGCCTGAGGTGTTGCTGCTGCTGCTGCTGTTGCTGCTGCTGTTGCTGCTGTTGATGATGATGCTGCTGATGATGCTCGTGCTTCTTCTGCTTCTTCTGGTGGTGTTGATGATGCTGTTGCTGTTGCTGTTGCTGCTGTTGCTGCTGTTGCTGCTGCTGCTGCTGCTGCAAAAGATAGGTTGCTGCTGCTGCTGACGGGATAGCATTGCTGCAGCAGCAGCAGCTGCAGCAGCAGCAGCAGCAACAGCAGCAGCAAGGGAAGTCTTAACGAAGAACTCCGCTGCAGGCCCCCCATCCTCTCTATCATGTAGTGTGGGGCCCCGAGCAGCAGCAGCAGCAGCAGCAGCAGCAGCAGCAGCAGCAGCAATCTGCTGCAGCAGCAGCAAGCGGCAAGGCGAGGGAAGAAGCCCTCAACAGCAGCAGCTAAACCCTAAACCCTAGGGGGGACTGGCACTGTTCTACTTATCTAGGGTTTAGGGTTTAGGGTTTAGGGTTTCTTTGCTTGGGGGTTTAATGGTGAGGCGTATGCCC
>OY986954.1:3322376-3324876 GCA_963920595.1 Eimeria praecox
GCTGCTTACTGCAGCAGCAGCAGCAGCAGCAGCAATACCTGAAGCTATAAACTCTCCTAGCGCGCTACGGCAGCAATTGCTGCAGAAGCACTAGCTGCAGCTGCAACAGCTGCAGCAGCACCTGCTGCAGCAGCAAGGGCTGCAGCAGCAGCAGCAAGCCCCTCAACAGCAACAGCAACAGAGTCTGTCTCCTCTTAAAGAAGAAAATGAAGCTTCATATAAACACGCAGCTACTTGCTGCAGCAGCATTGCTGCTGTGCTGGACAGCAGCAGCTGCTGCTCCTATAGCGAGCAGCAGCAACGACGCAGCAGCAGCTGCTGCTGCTGCAGCAGCAGCTGCTGCAGCAGCAGCAGCAAAGAATGCGGCGACGGCTGCAGTTGCAAGGGCGAATGAAGGGGTGAGCTGGCTATGAGCTGTTTCTGCTGCTGCTGCTTGTGCTGCTGCTGTTGCTGCTGTTGCTGCTGCTGTGTCTGCAGCAGCAATCCTGGGTTATCTCTTCCGTTTCTTGCTTCTTATTGCTGCTGTTGCTGCTGCTGCTGTTGCTGCTGCTGCTGTTGCTGCTGCAGCGTGCTCCCTTCAGCCCCAAGCTCGCCGTAAACCAGCCAGTAGATGCAGCAGACGAATCTGCAGCAGCAGCAGCACTTGCTGCTGCTGCTGCTGCTGATGAGGCCGCTGAGACCCTCGAAGCTGTCGATACACCGCAGGATGTGGCGTCAGCAGCAGCAGAAGTAGCAGCAGCAGCAGCAGATTTAGCAGCAGAAGAGGCAGCAGCAGCAGCAGCAGAATACGCGCAGGAGCAGCAGTTGAAGCCCCAGGATACACCGGAAGATGCAGCAGCAGCAGCAGCAGCAGCAGCACCTGCTGCTGATAATGCTGCTGCTGCTGATGATGATGATGATGCTGTCGACTCTGCTAAGGTCTATGGAGCAGCGGCTGCTGCAGCAGAAGCAGCAGCAGCAGAAGCAGCAGCAGCAGAAGCAGAAGCAGCCAGCCCTGCAGCAGCAGATGCAGCAGCAGAAGCTGCGGCAGCAGCTGAAGCCGCCGCAGCAGCAGAAGCTGCAGCAGCAGCCGAGGCAGCTGCAGCAGCGGAAGCTGCAGCTGCAGCAGAAGCAGCAGCTGCAGCCGAGGCAGCTGCGGCAGAGACAGCAGCAGCAGAAGCAGCAGCAGCAGCAGCAGAAGCAGAAGCAGCACCTCAAGTTGTACAGGAGGCAGAAGCGAGCCCGGAAGCAGCAGCTGCAGCAGCAGCAGCAGCACCTGCAGATACACCCCACACAGCAGCAACGGGTTGGGATGATGCTGCTGCTGCCAGCAAGCAGCAGCAGCAGCAGCAGCAGCAGGCAGATCTAGCCTGGGAGGGCGAAGCATATCCGCTGTCAGGACACACGTACAGTGCAAGAGAAGCAGCAGCAGCAGAACCAGCAGCAGCAGCAGCAGCAGCAGCAGAACCCGCAGCAGCAGCACAAGCAGCAGGAGGCATGGAGGCACCAGCTATTGCAGATGCAGCAGACACAGCAGCAGCGGACTCCCCTGCAGCACGTGAAGCAGCAGCAGCAGCAGCAGCTAATGCAGCAGCAGCAGCAGCAGCAGCAGCACCGCCGCCTACTCGCCCACAGCCAGCAGCAGCAGCAGCAGCACCGCAGCGAGCAGTCCCCCGTCCTCCTCCCACGGCTCAGACACCAGCAGCAGCAGCAGCAGCCGCAGCAGCAGCAGCAGCAGCAAACAGGAACCCGTATCGCCAGCAGCAGCCTCAGCCGCAGCAGCAACCTCGGCAGCAACAGCGGCAGCAGCAGCAGCGGAAGCCGTATGCTGCTGAGCAGCAGCCATACGGTGTACCTCCTGCTGCGGCGGACTATGCTGCAGCAAACCCTCAGCAGCAGCAGAAGCAGCAGCAGCAGCAGCAGCAGCCTTACGCTGCAGATGGCGCAGCGTATGCAGCAGCATACATGCAGCCACAGTTCGGTGCTGCAGAGCAGCAGAAGCAGCAGAAGCAGCAGCAGCAGCAGCAGCAGCATCCTTACTACGAAGCAGCAGCAGGAAGAGACGAGGCGCCTAAGTGGCGGCAGCAAGAACAGCAGCAGCAGCAGCAGCAGCAGCAGAGGTCGCTTGAAGAAGAAATTGATTTTGATCCTTTCCAGGAATATGTGGAGGAAGGGCAGCAGCAGCAGCAGCAGCAGCAGCAGCAGCGGCAGCAGCGGCAGCAGAAGCAGAAGCAGAAGAATGGATTTGCTGCTGCTGCTGCAGCAAATCCTTACGGAGACATGGACTCCTTGCTGCGTAAGCCCCTGTGTATAGACAGCTCGTTGCTGCTGCTGCTGCAGCAGCAGCAGCAGCAGCAGCAGCTGTTGCTGTTGCTTCTAGATATCTGTGCTGCTGCTGCTGCTTCAGCAGCAGCAGCAGCAGCATTTTTAGGATATGTTGTAGCTTGTAATGGTAGGATTGTGTTTCTCGCTGCTAGTGTATCTGTTGCTGCTGCTGCTGCTGCTTGTGTTGTTGTTGCTG
>OY986954.1:3329876-3334876 GCA_963920595.1 Eimeria praecox
GCCAGCTAGTTGTAGCTAGCTAGTTGTAGCTAGCTAGTTGTAGCTAGCTAGCTGTAGCTAGCTAGCTGTAGCTAGCCAATGCCTGCAGCAGTGCTGCACTTCTTAGCCCCGGGCGTGCGGAGCCAGCGAAGCAGCAACAGCAGCAGCAGCAACAGCAGCAGCAGCAACAGCAGCAACAGCAGCAGCAGCAGCAGCAACAGCAGCAGCAGCGAGAGGGGCAGCTAGATATGGCGAGGGGTGAGGAGGTAGGGTGGGGAATCTGCACGAGTCATCAGCTGCTGCTGCTGCTGCAGCTACAGGACAGGCAGCAACAGCAGCAGCAACAGCAGCAGCAATAGCAGCAGCAGCAGCAGATCAAGTCTAGCAGACTCAAAGCAATTAAAATGAAGAGAGAGATAACGCAACAAGCAGGCAGCAGCAGCAGCTGTTGCTGCTGCTGCTGCAGCAGCAGCAACAGCTGCTGCTGCAGCAGTTGCTGCTGCTGCAGCAGCAGCAACAACAGCAACGATCCCCAGGATCGGCCCTCCTGCAGCAGCAGCAGCAGCAGCAGCAGCAGCAGCAGCAGCAGCAATAAGACAGAGGGCCCAGGCTATTAGCTTAGTTTTTGTGTGTTAAACAATAATTAATTTATTATTAAAGACAATACAAACCCTAAAAATAATAATAATAAAAGAAGAGAGGGTTTTCTAGCTGCTGCTGCTGCTGCTGCTGCTGCTGCATCGAAGGAGCAGCAGCAACAGCAGCAGCAGCAGCAGCAACAGCAGCAGCAGCAACAGCAGCAACAAAAAGATCTTGAAGAAGAAGATGTATATCTTCTTTTTGTTTGTTTGTTGGATTTAGTTTAAATATTAAAACTTAAACATTACTAACACCGTAAACCCCAAACCCTAAACCCTAAACCCTAAACCCTAAACCCTAAACCCTAAACCCTAGAATATCGAGGGTCTTTCCGATTTGTATTTGTGTTGTTTTGTTTTTTGCTTCTTTAATATTATTTGCTGTTGGAGACAGTCCTCGTGCTGCAGTTTGTCTCTTCATAGCAGCAGCAACAGCAGCAGCAGCAGCAACAGCAGCAACAGCAGCAGCAGCAGCAGCAGCAGCAGATGCGTGATATTCTGCTGCTGCCTTTCTTGCTTTGTTTGTTTTGTGGGTTGACGGCTCCTTCACAATGTAAGGATTCAGGGTTTTCTGCTGCTGCTGCAGCAGCTGCAGCAGCAGCAGCAGCAAGAGCAGCAGCATCAGCAGCAGCAGCAGCAGGTGCAGCAGCAGGTTCAGGTGCTGCTGCTGCTGTTAACAACGCGCAGCAGCTGCTGCAGCAGCAGCTGCTGCAGCAGCAGGTGCTGCAGCAGCAGCAGCATAAATCTTCTTCTCTAAGAAGTGCAGCAGCAGCAGGCTTCTCGGGGTTGCTGCAGCAGCAGATGCAGAGGCTGCGGCGTAGTCGGGTGTATAGGGAGGTCGCATTATGGCTTCGGCCCCCTAATACAGATATTGGGGTGTATGTGCAGCATCTTGAAAGTGTGGGGCCATCATTTGTTCGATATTTGGGGTGTATAGACAGGTTATCTACTGAAAATACAAAATCTATATCTATTTATTCGTATCTACATTCTTCTTCTTGTATATCTTTGTTTAATAATCTCTCCACAGATATATCTTTTAGTAATCAAGAAATATATTATAAACGAATTATATATATACACACTAAACTAACTTTGCTGCTGCTATCAACATCTCATCAGACACCTCAGTTAAACCCTGCAGCAGCAGCAGCAGCAACAGCAGCAGCAGCAGCAGCACGAGGAACAGCAGCACCAGCAGCAGCACCAGCAGCAGCAGCAGCAGCAGCAGCAGCAGACACAGAAACGTTTATTAAAGATTTGCTGCTGCAGGTAGAAGAAGATATAAGAAAGCATCTAGCGAAGATAGTACAGCTGCTGCTGCCGCAGCAGCAGCAGCAGCAGCAGCAGCAGCAGCAGCAGCAGCAAGGTCATGAGGCAGCCAAATTATATTGTAGGAGGATGCTGCTGCCGCTGTTAGAGACTCTGCTGCTGTCTAGAGCAGCAGCAGAAAGATTAAAACATAAAGAGAGAGACAGGCATATCACGAAGCTTGCTGCTGCAGCAAGAGATATAGCAGCAGTTAGCTCGTGTCTACAGGAAGCAGCAGCAAGTATAGAACAGCAGCAAGGGCTGCTGCTGCAGCAGCAGCCCTTATCATATAACTCTACCCCACCCCTCAAAATAGAAGAAGTACAGCCAAATCTAAAGCAGCAGCAGCAAATACTGCAGCAGCAGCATCAGCAGCATCAGCAGCAGCAGCAACGCCAGCAACAGCAGCAGCAACAGCAGCAGCAACGGCAGCACCAGCAGCAGCAGCAGCAGCAGCAGCAGCAGCACCCACTGATGCAACTGCAGCAGCAAGTGATGCGAGGCAAGCAGCTATTATATACACCTCCAACAATAGCGCAGCAGATGCTGCAGCAGCAGCAGCCGCAGCAGCAGCAGCAGCAGCAGCAGCACGGCAAGCCATGGCCCACTGGGGTGTATACTGCTGCTGCTCCTTGGTGGGAGCATCCTTAGCAGCACAATGTGTGGGGCCCCAGGGGCCCCCTAGCAGCAATCAGGGGGCCCCCAGGGACCCCCTGGGGCCCCCTGGGGCCCCCTGGGGCCCCCTGGAACCAATCCGGGGGCCCCCTGGGGCCCCCTGGAACCAATCCGGGGGGCCCCTGGGGCCCCCTGGGACCAACCCGGGGGCCCCCTGGGTCCAACCCGGGGGCCCCCTGGGCCCTTCAAGGGGCCCGCAAGGGCCCCCCAAGGGGGCCCCCTCTTGTAGCAACTTGGGTACCCTCTAATACCATCTTGGGGGCCCTCTGGGGTTCCCTGGCAGGACCTTAGGGGCCCCTAGGGGTTCCTAGGGTAGATTAGGGTTTACTATGAGGGGTTTGTTTGGATTTGTTGGCTTTTGTTAGGGTTTGTTAATGTATGACTACTAGGGTTTATGAGCTAGGGTTTAGGGTTTAGTTATTAGGGTTTAGGTATTAGGGTTTAGTTACTAGGGTTAATTATTAATTAGTCTTAAGAAGTTTTTATGTAGGGTTTACTAGGGTTTATGAATTAGGGTTTATTAGGGTTTACTGACTAGGGTTTGGGGTTTAGGGTTGCATGCGTCCTAGCATACACCCCGCCACCTCATTTATTTATTTATTATAATTAAATAAAATAAATTAAATTAGATCGAGGGTTTAGGGTTTAAACATTAAAACAAAAACAAAACTAAACAAACATACAAAGATATATCTCTCAGCTACTATGCGCTGTGTCTGGGGGCCCCTAGTGCCCCATGGGGGGCCCCCCATGGGGGCCCCCATGGGGGCCCCCTGCTGAGGGGCCCCTTAGGAGGCTGCCATGAGGGCTACCCCCTTGAGGGCCCCCCAGGGGGCCTCCTCCCCCAGAGACAACACGCCCAGAGGGCCCCCCCCCGGGAGGGGCCCCCGGTGGGGGCCCCCCTATTAGAGGGTCAGAGGGGCCCCCATGAAACCCCTCAGAGGGGGGGGCCCCCGGGGCCCCCGGGGCCCCCGGGGCCCCCTGAGGGTATGCTAAGGAGACACCCCGAGGGGGTAGGGGTGCTGTAGTTCTACGGCCGAGGTGTACAGACTCTCTCTTTAAAACATGTAAGAGAGTTTGAGCAGACTCAAGTATCTAAGAAACAACAAAAGGAGACAGGTTAATTGAGGAGACAGGCTAATTGAGGAGACAGGTTAATTGAGGAGACAGGTTAATTGAGGAGACAGGCTAATTGAGGAGACAGGTTAATTGAGGAGACAGGCTAATTGAGGAGACAGGTTAATTGAGGAGACAGGTTAATTGAGGAGACAGTTAAATTAAGGAGACAGTCAAAGGAGACAGTCAAAAGCGACAGTATGAGGAGACAGATATAAGGAGACAGATATGAGGAGACAGATATAAGGAGACAGATATGAGGAGACAGATATAAAGAGACAGATATGAGGGGACAGATATAAAGAGACAGATGTAAAGAGAAGAAGGTTAATTAAAGAAGAGACAGCAAGAGGAGACAGCAAGGGAAGAGAGAGAAAGGAGACAGTACAAGGAGACAGCAGGAAGAGACAGTAGATAAGAGGAGACAGTAGATAAGAGGAGACAGTAGATAAGAGTAAGAGGAGACAGTAGATGTGAGGAGACAGTAGATAAGAGTAAGAGGAGACAGTACATAAGAGGACAGTAGATAAGAGTAAGAGGAGACAGTATATGTGAGGAGACAGTATATGCGAGGAGACAGTATATGTGAGGAGACAGTAGATAAGAGTAAGAGGAGACAGCAGATGTGAGGAGACAGTAGATAAGAGGAGACAGTATACGTGAGGAGACAGTAGATGTGAGGAGACAGTAGATAAGAGTAAGAGGAGACAGTATATGTGAGGAGACAGTAGATAAGCGTGAGAGGAGACAGTAGATAAGAGGAGACAGTAGATAAGAAGAGACAGTATATGTGAGGAGACAGTAGATAAGAGGAGACAGTAGATAAGAGCAAGAGGAGACAGTAGATAAGAGGAGACAGCAGATAAGAGTGAGAGGAGACAGTATATGTGAGGAGACAGTATATGTGAGGAGACAGTAGGTAAGAGGAGACAGTAGATAAGAGCAAGAGGAGACAGTATATGTGAGGAGACAGTATATGTGAGGAGACAGTTTATGTGAGGAGACAGTAGATAATAGTAAGAGGAGACAGCAGATGTGAGCAGACAGTAGATAAGAGTACGAAGAGACAGTAGATAAGAGGAGACAGTATATGTGAGGAGAGAGTATATGTGAGGAGACAGTAGATAAGAGTAAGAGGAGACAGTATATGTGTTACCTTGGTGTAAGCTCCCTCCGTCTCTTCTATTGTCTTATCATACTCCGATCTTGCGTGAACCTTCCTAGCTAGACTCTCTAAACACACAAACAAATATATTTAATATATATATATATATATATATA
>OY986954.1:3337376-3347376 GCA_963920595.1 Eimeria praecox
ATTGCTTCTGTTGCTGCTGCTGCTGCTGCTGCTGCTGCTTCATACTGTCTATCTGCTAGCAGCAACTCAGACAGCAGCAGCTGTATCCTCGCTGTGGCTTCAGCGATTTGTATGGGGTCTGTGACAGGAGAAGGAGCAGCAGCAGCAGCAGCAGCAGCAGGAACAGCAGCAGCAGCTGCTGCTGCTGCTGCTCCTTGCTCGGCTTGTGCTGCTGCTGCTGCTGCTGCTGCTAGCTGCAGCGACGCCCGGGCCTTTGCTGGTTGCCCTAAGACTACATAAGCTTCTGCTGCAACGAAGAGTGCATGCATATACGGCAGCAGCAGCTGCTGCTGCAGCAGCTGCTGCTGCTGCTCTTGCTGCTGACACCACTGCAGCAGCTGCTTCAGATTCAGCAGAGCAGCATCAGCTCCCCCCCGCCTCCTCTGCAGCAGCAGCAACTCCTGCCTATACACCTGAATCAAATAGGCTTCAGGTGTATCCTCACCTTCTCGCTGCCTCTTCGTCCACCGAGACAGCAGCTCTTCTGCTGCATGCAGCACAAACTCATTGCTCTCGCTGCTGCTGCTGCTGCTGCTGCTGCTACTGCTGCTGCTGCTGCTGCTACTGCTGCTGCTGCTGCTGCTGCTCACACTGCTGCTGCTGCTGCTGTCAGGTGCTGCTTCCTCCGCTGCAGCAGCAAGTGTTGTAGGAGCAAGCTGCAGAACCTGCAGCAGCTTCTCTGCCCCCATAGACTCCCAGGGCTGTGGCAGCAGCTGCGGTGCAGCAGCAGCAGCTGCTGCTGCTGCTGCTTCGAAGCCTGCTGCTGCTGCTGCTGTAGACAAGACACTTGCTAGGCGTCTGCGTGTCGAGCCCTGCAGCAGCAGCAGCGAGTCTGCCTCAGCAACACCGAAGGGCCGCAGCAGCAGCTCTAGCTGCTGCTGCAGACACAGCTGCTGCAGCTCTATGTGCTCTGCTGCAGCAGCAAACTGCTGCAACGCTGCTTCTGGCCTGCAGCGCCACCTGCAGCAGCAAAACACAGCAGCAAGCATACCTGTACTCTTGCTGCTGCTTCAAGGATTCATGCTTCAAAGCCTAGTTAGGGTTTGGGGTTTAGGGTTTAGGGGTTAGGGTCTAGGGTTAAGGGTTTAGGGTTTAGGGGTTAGGGTTTAGGGTTTAGGGTTTAGGGTTTAGGGCTCTGACTTGTGGATAAGGGCTTCACAGTAAGCGAGTTTTCTGCTTCTGTTTATATCTGTTTCTTGCTGCTGTTGTTGCTGCTGTTGTTGCTGCTGCAGTTGCTGCTGCTGCTGCTGCAGCAAGGAGCAGACTTCCTCGCATTCGTCTAGCAGCCCTCGCCGCTGCAGCAGCAGCAGCGCCACCTCTAAAGCAGCAAACGACAGCTTTGGTTGCTTCAGCAGCTGCAGCGCATGCAGCAGCAGCTCTTGAAGACACTCGGGCCCCTGCTGCAGCGCAGCAGCTAGCAGGTTTATCTGCAGCTCGCCTACTGCAGCAACACACACAAGCCCCAGCAGCAGCAGCACTTCTACCGCCACTCAGCAGCAGCAAATACCACAACCAGCAGCAGCAACAACAAGAAGCAACCCGCAGCAGCAGCAGCAGCAGCAACGAGAAGCAGCAACCCCCAGCAGCAGCAGCCACAGAAGTAAAAACAAAAAACAGCAAGCAGCAGCAGCAGCAGCAGCAGCAGCAAAGCAGCAGCAGCAAAGCAGCAGCCATCCTACTGCTGCAGCAGTCAGCAGCGTGCTGCAGCAGCGCAGCCGAGACTGCCGGTGGCTGTAGTTGATTTGCTGCTTCAGCTTCCTGCTGCTGCAGCAGCTTGCTGCTGCTGCTGCATCTTGCTGCTGCTGCTGCTGCTGCAGCATGCTGCTGCTGCTGCAGTTGCAGCAGGACTTACAGGTGGGGTTGTTGTTATCGAGGGCCCACATACACTTCATCGATTCTTCTGCTTCCTGCATGCGACCGAGCTGCATAGACACCCGAAATTGTAGAGTATACAGCTCACTGTCTGTGCTGCTGTGCTGCAGCGCCTCTCTACATACTTCTAATGCTGCTGCTGCATCTTTCTTCTGCTGCAGCAGCAGCAGCGCTAGCTGCTTCGATACATCCAGCAGCAGCTGCTTCTTCTCACTCAACACCACCCCCTTGCTGCTGCTGCTGCTGCTGCTGCTGCGGCTGCTGCTGCTGTTCTTGTTGTTGCTGTTGCTGCTGCTGCTGCTGCTGCTGCTGCTGCTGCTGCTGCTGCTGGAGAGGCCGGGGGTCCTGCTCGGTTCTGACAGCATCGACAGCAGCTTCTGCTGCACCCGCCGCAGCAGTATCAGGGCCCTGCATGCAAATTTGCATGCACAGATGCTGCTGCTGAGTCACAGTCCTTCTTGCTGCTGCTGCTGCTGCGGTTGCCGCTGCTGTTGCTGCTGCTGCTGCTGTTGCTGCTGCTGTTGCTGCTGCTGTGACCGACAGCAGAAGAAGCAGCAGAACGAACATAATCATAATAAGCAGCAGCAGCAGCAACAGCAACAGTAGCAGCAACAGCAATATCAGCAACCGCAGCAGCGTCAGCAGCAGCAGCAACAGCAGCAGCATCAGCACCAGCAACAGCAATATCAGCAACCGCAGCAGCGTCAGCAGCAGCAGCAGCAACAGCAGCATCAGCACCAGCAACAGCAATATCAGCAACCGCAGCAGCGTCAGCAGCAGCAGCAGCAGCAGCAGGAGTGTACATATCTATGTATTCCTTTGCGCGTCTGGTGCTGTCTTCTTGTAGAGATATTTGCTGCTGCGCTGCTGCTGCTTCGAAGCAGCAAGCCTTCGCTAGCAGCACTCTCATCTTCAGCAGCAGCTCCTCTGTGTCTCCTTCGAGAAATGTTAGAGAGTATATGTTTGCTGCTGCAGCAATACCTGCACCAGGCCGCCCGAGCTCTAGCAGCAGCTGCAGCAGCAGCAGCAGCAGCCGCCAGTCTCTACCGTCCTTCGCTAGCTCGCTAGATGCTACTCTTACTGCTTCTTCATACTCCTGAGTTGCATGCAAACTCTCAACTGTCCGCAGCAGCAGCAGCAGCAGAAGCAGCAGCAGCAGAAGCAGCAGCAGCAGCAGCAGAGGCAGCAGCAGCAGCAACAGAAAGCATTTAGCAGTTTTCCTCTTACTGCAGCAACTAGTTGCATGCCAAGGGCAGCAACAGCAGCAGCAGCAGCAGCAGCAGCAGCAAGAACAGCAGAAGCAGCTGCGCCCTTTATACTTATGCCTTTGAAGAGGACCAGGGAATTGCTGCTGCTGCTCGTCCTGTTGCTGCTGCTGCTGCTGCTGCTCGTTTTTCTACATAAATGCTGTTGCTGCTGCATATCCTCCTATAAACCCTAACCCCTAACCCCTAAACCCTAAACCCTAAACCCTAGGGCATCTGCTGCTCTTGCATCTCCTGCTGCTGCTGCTGCTTGTTTTCTACCCCTGATTTTACTTGTGTTTCTACTCTAAAAAGAGACAGCAGCAGCAGCAGCAGCAGCAGCAGCAGCAGCGTCTGCTGCTGCTGCTGCTGCCTGGTGTCTCCTTTCATGTGTCTCCTGTGTCTGCTTCTGCTGTGTCTTTGTCTTACTTAGTAGATAAATAATTTGACGGCTATCAGGGCAAAGTGCTGCTGCTTTCGTAAATGCATTTACAGCATCTCGGGGTCGATGCAGCAGCAGCAGCAGCTGCCCTGCTTGTGCTGCTGTGCTGCTGCTGAGGTGCTGCTGCAGCAGCACACGTCTCAGACATCGAACAGCAGCAGCAGCATCTTCCAGATGCTGTCTATACACCTCAGCAGCAGCAAGTAAGGCTGCTGCGCTGCTAGCACACCCTGGAGGGACCCTACGCAGCAGCAGCAGCGCTGTCTGCGGCTGCTGTGTCTCTGCAGCATGAGCAGCAGCAGCAAGTAGTATCTTGCTTCTCGCCCACTCGTCAAAGCTAGTATAACCCTTGCTGCTGCTGCTGCTGCTGTTGCTGCTGCTGTTGCTGCTGCTGATGCTGCTGCTGCTGCTGTTGTTGCTGTTGCTGCTGCTGCTGCTGCTGCTGTTGCTGCTGCTGCTGGAGTCGCTGACATCGATGCATGCAGCGCAGCAGAATTCTTCAGCAGCAGCATGCAGCAACTCCTTCGCTTTTTCTTGTTGCTGCAGTTTTGTTTGTAGCTGCTGCAGCAGCAGCAGCGCCTCAAGACGGTCTGCTGCTGTACACTGCAGAGACACCGGAGCTACAGCTTGCAGCCTTCGGGATACACGCATATTCCTTGCTGTTATCTCCCCGCACCTGCACCTCCTGCTGCTGCTGCTGCTGTTGCTGCTGCTGTTGCTGCTGCTGTTGCTGTTGCTGTTGCTGCTGCTGTTGCTGCTGTTGCCGGTGCTGCTGCTGCTGCTGCTGCTGGTGCTCTTGCTGCTAGTGTTGCTGCTGCTACTGCTGCTGTTGTTGCTATTACTAGTATTGCTGCTGCTGCTGTAGCCGTTGCTGTCGCTGCTGTTGCTGCTGCTGCTGCTGCTGTTGTTGCTGCTCCTGCTTCGAGGGGGGCCCAGACAGCAGCCTTCCGTCATCGCAGCTTCGAGTGTCGCTGCAGCTTCTTCCGTACAATTTAGCTGCATCTGTAGCGAAGCTGCATGCAGCAGCAGCAGCAGCAACAGCAGCAGAAACAACAGCAGCAGCACCATCAGCAGCAGCAGGATGCGTATGCACGCACATACAAAAAACACAGCAGCACAAACTGTTTCTGTTGTTTACCTTGCAGCAAAATGCATGCAGGTACTTGCTGCAGCTGCGGCTGCTGCTGGAAGGCTAGCAGCAGATAATCGAGGGCTTGCTGCGGCTTGCTCGCCAAGCTGCAGCAGCGTGCATGCAGCAGCAGCAGCAGCGCAGCAGCAGCTTCATTCCCTTGCTGCTTCCTCTGCCATAAACTCAGCAAGTCAGAGCAACGCTGCAGATCCCCAGACAGCAGCAACGCCCTCGCCAGCAGCAGCTGCAAGCATAACAGCAGCAGCAGCAGCAGCAGCAGCAGCAACAGCAGCAGCAAAACCAGCAGCACAACACCGATCTATGAAACAGCCATACCTTCAGAAGGCCTCCTAACTTCCGTGCTGCTGCTGTTGCTGTTGCTGCTGCTGCTGCAGCTACTGTTGCTGCTGCCGCTGCTGTTGCTGCTGCTGCTGTTATTGCTGCTACTGCTGCTGCTGCTGCTTCTATTTTGCATGCAGCTGCAGCAGTGGCTGACCTGTATATCATAATTTGTGGGGATGTGCTGCAGCAGCGTAAGTCCCACATCTATAACCTGCTGCAGCAGCCCCCGCAGCAGCTGCTGCTCTGCTGCTGTTGCTGCAGCAACAGGCTCTGTCATTTGTGAGAAGCTTAAGAGCTTGCTGGCGCTGCATGCAGTAGAGGGAAGAGCAGGTTGAATCTAATTATATTTTCCTGTCTCTAATTTTATTTTCTCTAATATTATAAATTATTTATAATAATCTCTAATTATATTTTTCTGTCTCTAATTATATTTTTCTGTTTCTAATTATATTTTTCTGTTTCTAATTATATTTTTCTGTCTCTAATTATATTTTTCTGTCTCCAATCTTATTATTCTGTCTCTAATTATATTTTTCTGTCTCTAATTATATTTTTCTGTCTCTAATTATATTTTTCTGTCTCTAATTATATTTTTCTGTCTCTAATTATATTTTTCTGTCTCTAATTATATTTTTCTGTCTCTAATTATATTTTTCTGTCTCTAATTATATTTTTCTGTCTCTAATTATATTTTTCTGTCTCTAATTATATTTTTCTGTCTCTAATTATATTTTTCTGTCTCTAATTATATTTTTCTGTCTCTAATTATATTTTTCTGTCTCTAATTATATTTTTCTGTCTCTAATTATATTTTTCTGTCTCTAATTATATTTTTCTGTCTCTAATTATATTTTTCTGTCTCTAATTATATTTTTCTGTCTCTAATTATATTTTTCTGTCTCTAATTATATTTTTCTGTCTCTAATTATATTTTTCTGTCTCTAATTATATTTTTCTGTCTCTAATTATATTTTTCTGTCTCTAATTATATTTTTCTGTCTCTAATTATATTTTTCTGTCTCTAATTATATTTTTCTGTCTCTAATTATATTTTTCTGTCTCTAATTATATTTTTCTGTCTCTAATTATATTTTTCTGTCTCTAATTATATTTTTCTGTCTCTAATTATATTTTTCTGTCTCTAATTATATTTTTCTGTCTCTAATTATATTTTTCTGTCTCTAATTATATTTTTCTGTCTCTAATTATATTTTTCTGTCTCTAATTATATTTTTCTGTCTCTAATTATATTTTTCTGTCTCTAATTATATTTTTCTGTCTCTAATTATATTTTTCTGTCTCTAATTATATTTTTCTGTCTCTAATTTTATTTTTCTGTCTCTAATTATATTTTTCTGTCTCTAATTATATTTTTCTGTCTCTAATTATATTTTTCTGTCTCTAATTATATTTTTCTGTCTCTAATTATATTTTTCTGTCTCTAATTATATTTTTCTGTCTCTAATTATATTTTTCTGTCTCTAATTATATTTTTCTGTCTCTAATTATATTTTTCTGTCTCTAATTTTATTTTTCTGTCTCTAATTATATTTTTCTGTCTCTAATTATATTTTTCTGTCTCTAATTATATTTTTCTGTCTCTAATTTTATTTCTCTGTCTCTAATTATATTTTTCTGTCTCTAATTATATTTTTCTGTCTCTAATTATATTTTTCTGTCTCTAATTATATTTTTCTGTCTCTAATTATATTTTTCTGTCTCTAATTATATTTTTCTGTCTCTAATTATATTTTTCTGTCTCTAATTATATTTTTCTGTCTCTAATTATATTTTTCTGTCTCTAATTATATTTTTCTGTCTCTAATTATATTTTTCTGTCTCTAATTATATTTTTCTGTCTCTAATTATATTTTTCTGTCTCTAATTATATTTTTCTGTCTCTAATTATATTTTTTCTGTCTCTAATTATATTTTTCTGTCTCTAATTATATTTTTCTGTCTCTAATTATATTTTTCTGTCTCTAATTATATTTTTCTGTCTCTAATTATATTTTTCTGTCTCTAATTATATTTTTCTGTCTCTAATTATATTTTTCTGTCTCTAATTATATTTTTCTGTCTCTAATTATATTTTTCTGTCTCTAATTATATTTTTCTGTCTCTAATTATATTTTTCTGTCTCTAATTTTATTTTTCTGTCTCTAATTATATTTTTCTGTCTCTAATTATATTTTTCTGTCTCTAATTATATTTTTCTGTCTCTAATTTTATTTCTCTGTCTCTAATTATATTTTTCTGTCTCTAATTATATTTTTCTGTCTCTAATTATATTTTTCTGTCTCTAATTATATTTTTCTGTCTCTAATTATATTTTTCTGTCTCTAATTATATTTTTCTGTCTCTAATTATATTTTTCTGTCTCTAATTATATTTTTCTGTCTCTAATTATATTTTTCTGTCTCTAATTATATTTTTCTGTCTCTAATTATATTTTTCTGTCTCTAATTATATTTTTCTGTCTCTAATTATATTTTTCTGTCTCTAATTATATTTTTCTGTCTCTAATTTTATTTCTCTGTCTCTAATTATATTTTTCTGTCTCTAATTATATTTTTCTGTCTCTAATTATATTTTTCTGTCTCTAATTATATTTTTCTGTCTCTAATTATATTTTTCTGTCTCTAATTATATTTTTCTGTCTCTAATTATATTTTTCTGTCTCTAATTATATTTTTCTGTCTCTAATTATATTTTTCTGTCTCTAATTATATTTTTCTGTCTCTAATTATATTTTTCTGTCTCTAATTATATTTTTCTGTCTCTAATTATATTTTTCTGTCTCTAATTATATTTTTCTGTCTCTAATTATATTTTTTCTGTCTCTAATTATATTTTTCTGTCTCTAATTATATTTTTCTGTCTCTAATTATATTTTTCTGTCTCTAATTATATTTTTCTGTCTCTAATTATATTTTTCTGTCTCTAATTATATTTTTCTGTCTCTAATTATATTTTTCTGTCTCTAATTATATTTTTCTGTCTCTAATTATATTTTTCTGTCTCTAATTATATTTTTCTGTCTCTAATTATATTTTTCTGTCTCTAATTTTATTTTTCTGTCTCTAATTATATTTTTCTGTCTCTAATTATATTTTTCTGTCTCTAATTATATTTTTCTGTCTCTAATTTTATTTCTCTGTCTCTAATTATATTTTTCTGTCTCTAATTATATTTTTCTGTCTCTAATTATATTTTTCTGTCTCTAATTATATTTTTCTGTCTCTAATTATATTTTTCTGTCTCTAACTGTCTCTTCTGTCTCTTTCGTTTGTTTTCTCTAATTATCTCTAACTGTCTCCTCCTGTGTCTCTGTTTTTATATTTAATTGTACTATACTATCTCTAATTCTATTTTACTATCTCCTCTGTCTCTTTTGTCTCTCTTAGCGTCTCTATTTATATCTATATATATTTATTTATATTTATATATATCTAACTGTCTCTTCTAATTGTCTCCAACTCTCTCCTGCTTTTCTTGTCTTCTATTGTCTCTAACAATCTCTTCTACTATATTCTACTGTCGCTCTCTGTCTCTGTCTGTCTCTCTTTTCTCCGTCTGTCTCTTCTGTCTCCATCTGTCTCTTCTATCCGTCTCTCTCTGTCTCTGTCTGTCTCTCTCCGTCTCTCTCTGTCTCTCTCTGTCTCTATCTGTCTCTATCTGTCCCTCTCTGTCTCTCTCTGTCTCCCTCTGTCTCTATCTGTCTCTATGTGTCTCTATCTGTCTCTGTCTCGCTCTATCTGTCTCCTTAGTTTCTGTGTCCGTTATTTTCTAGATTTACTTCTATCTGTGCTGTCTCCTGTCTGGCTGGGGAGGCCACCTTAGCTGCTGCTGCTACTGCTGCTATGCTGCTGCTCTGCTGCTGCTGTTGCTGCTGCTGCTGCTGCTTCTGTCTCCTTGCATGCAAGATAGAAGCAGGTTTTGCTGTTTTTATTAGATATGTTTCTTCTTCAAGTGGCTGCATGCGCTGCTGCTGTTTGTTTACAGGATAATAACGAAAGCCTCTTCTATATTAGATATCTGGAGACACCAGCAGCAACAGCAGCAGCTACAGCAGCAGCAGCTACAGCAGCAGCAGCAGCAGCAGCAGCGTACCTGTCTCCGTCTGGGGCTAGATTGCATGCAGCAAGAGACACTGCATGCAGCAGCCTCGAGCAGATCATCAACCAACGAGGAGACACCAAAGCCCCATACAGCTCAAACCCGCATGCATTCTGCAGCTGTATCCTCCATTCTGCTGCTGCAGCACGTACTGCAGCAGACAGCTCAGCCAGGCCGCTGCTGCTGCTGTTGCTGCTGTTGTTGCTGTTGCTGCTGCTGTTGCTATTGTTGTTGCTGTTGGTGTTATTGCTGCTGCTGTTATTGCTGCTGCTGCTGTTATTGCTGGTGCTGCTGTTTGCTGCTCGCTTGCTGCAGCAGCCCCCAAGCTCCCACCGCAACAAGGAGAGAAGAGCGCTGCGTCTATTATCTGTTGTCTGCAGCAAGTCAAGGGATAGTGCAGCAGCAAAGGAGACAGGTGTGTTGCTGCTGCAGCCCCACAGGCTCGTTAGCACTGCAGCAGCAAGCGCTGCGCATGCAGCAGCAGCAGCAGCAGCAACAGCAACACCAGCAACAACACCAGCAGTAGCAGCATTAGCAGCGACTGTAGTAGCGGCAGCAGCAGCAGCAACTGTACCCACAGCAACAGCAGCAGCAGCAGCAACAGCAGCAGAAGCAGCGTGTCTTACGCTGAGCCGCTCAGCCAGGCTTAGCTGCTTTGCTGCTTCAGAGGTCTTAGCTTGAAGGAAATTGATGAAGGCGATTCCTTCCAAAGCTGCTTGCTGCTGCGGCGGCGTTGCTGCTGCTGCTGCTGCAGCAGCAGCAAATTCGCTCTCTGCCTCCTCCAGCCTCCCGCACAGCAGCAGCTGCCACGCT
>OY986954.1:3354876-3414234 GCA_963920595.1 Eimeria praecox
TCCTTTGCAGGTCTTACCATAGGTGTAGCAGGAGAAGGTTATAGGCTGCGCTTTACTCTGCTGTCTCCTGCTGTCGGCCGCTCTATTGCTGCTCTGAGCGAGCCCTTCAGCGTGCATGCAGCAGCTCCTGCTGCGCTCCACTTCCTGCTGCAGCCGCCCCCTGACATTGCAGCAGGCAACACATTTCAGGTGTCTGTACAGCTCGTTGACGCCCATGGAAACCCCGTGTTGCACCCCCACACCATCAGCCTCAGCGCCAGCAGGGAGACAGAGGAGACAGACTCGGAGACAGAAGAATCATCATCTGAACTAGTTCAATTCTTAGGAACAGCAACACCTACAGCAGAAACACAAAAAGATAAAGGCATTGCTGTTTTCAACGACCTCGCGTTACCCCCCTCCAAGCATCCCCTCTACCTTAAGGTGACGCTGCTTCTACTGCTGCTGTTGTTGCTGCTGCTGTTGCTGCTGCTGTTACTGCTGCTGCTGCTACTATTTCTTCCTCTCTAAGGATATTCAGGAGCAGCTTTGACTGATATGAGTCTTTAGAGACTGTAGAAGTAATCTGTCACTGTCCCCTGTCTGTTGAATTGTGTCTCCAGGCTGCATGCACAAGCTGTGAAGGGACAGTGCGGGGGCAGTCTCTCAGCAGCGTGGTGCGGTCTTCTTCCTTTGTAACACTCACTGCATGCAATTTGCTGCTGGAGGGCAGCAAAGACGGAAGCGATACATGTACTGTCTCTATCTCCCTCGAGGCCCTCCTGTCAAGGGGCCCCGGGGCCCCTGTGACAATTCAAGTAGACAGCATCGAGCCTGTTTCCCTACAAGGGGACTCTGCCTCTGACTCTGTTTCTATCACTGTTGCCCCTACTTCTCTCGTCTTCAACCCAGAGGAGACAGCTGTCCCCCGCACGCTGCAGATCAAAGTAAGAAGTATAACGCAAAGACATACACAGATAAGGAGCCTCAACTCCTGCATGCACGCCTGCATGCAAGCTAACACCAAAGAGTCTCCTCCCCACAGCTAGCTAGCAGGGAGACAGAAGAAAGCTAACAATCCTACCTTATAACATATACTAAGGAAAAGCGATAATATAATAGAAAAGGAGACAGTCTATGAACCAGTGGCAGCCCCTACGTCTCCTAGACAGAGGAGACAAGTAGAAGTGTCTATCTCTTTAGCTCATTCAATTATGCAATCGCCCTTAAACTTTCATGCATTGTTTTCTGCCTGTCTCTGTTATTGTCTGAGCGAGAAGACCTCTTGATGTCTTTGTCTGTCCCTGCCTGTACGCTGTTTGTTTGTTTGTTTATTTGTTTGTTTGCTTATTTACTTACTTTTTTCTTATTGTTTGTCTGTTTGTTTGTTTGTTTGCTTGTGTGCTACATCCCTCTTTTGATAGTATTACTCCTCAGGTCTCCTGTATTTGTTGCTTGCAGCATGTTGAATTATCTGTTGTTTTCTATCTATTTTCCCTCTTCCTTTTCTATTTGTTGAATTACTTGTTGCCCTCTGTTTGCTGCTGCTGCTGTTGCTGTTGTTGTTGCTGCTCAGGCCCTGGACGATCCCCACGTGCGCTACAGCACTGACATCTCCGACGTGGCTTCGGGCTTGCTGCTGCAGCATTACCGCGTGCATTTGCATGCAGAGTCTGAGGACCCTCTGTGGGGCCCTGAAGGTGTAGAGTGGCTAGATGATGCTTTTATTGATATTAAAGTCCTTGACGATGATAAAGTTGCTCTGCAATTCTCTCAACTCCCCGAGCAGCCGCTGGTCCTTAGGCGCGGGGACGAGGTGAGCGGGGACAGCAGCGTAGCTACAGCTTCCAGCCCCAAGTTGTCGCATGCATGCACGGTTGCATGCATGCAACCGTGCACGCATGCACACACTACAGCTGCATGCTTGCGTGAGGCTGTCTGCAGATATCTTATGAAGTGGCGCTCCGCTTCAGCCCTTCTGACGGGCCAGTTCAGGTTACGCTAGAGGCCCCTGTAGGAGTTGTTGTAGACCCCCGCAGCCTCACCTTTGACAAAGACAACTGGAATGTCTCCCGGCCTGTCCACGTGGAAGTCACGCCCCTGTTTCCTGCAGCCCCTCTGGTCAGCCCCGCATGCAGCTTTAGGGTTTACTCTTATACCCTCATTACACTCAACAAAGCAAGTAGCAGAAGCAAAGCAGCCGCAGCAGCAACAGCAGCAGCAGCAGTAATGCACTGATGGCCGGGGGGCCTGCGTCGTGTGGGGCTTACGCAGATTGCTGCAGAGGCGTTGGCTTCCGGGCATACAGCAAGCAAATTTGCTCTCACACATCACCTCCAAGGGAAACTGGGGGCCCAGGAGATCCAAGAGAAAGAAGAAATCTTCTTCTGGGTGGCTGAAGAGGGGAAAGGAAAAGTGCGACAAATTGACTGCAGGCCATGGGCAAACACGGGTCATACCATAGTGTTGAGGGTTTAGGGTTTAGGGTTTAGGGTTACACGTCGATAAAGCTGTTGTTATTTTTGAGGGGTTTTCAGGTTGTGTGGAAGGAGGTGCCGGGGGCTGTGCAGGCAGGGGCCTCCCTAGCTCTGTCCTTCAGTCTGTCTCTTCAGCCTATGGAGATTGTGAGCATAGCGCTCAACTGCGGGCCCCTGCTGGAGACCGTAGGCAGCAGCAGCCTCATCCTGACTCCTTTGCAGTGGCAGCGCGGTGCCACTTTCCGCCTGCTCGCTAAGGACGATGGAGGTAAGGCGAATCTTGTTGCTGTTGCTGCCTCTGCTGCTTTTGCTGCTCTCCATGTTGCTGTTAACGGTGCATTTACTGCTGCTGTTGCTGCTGTTGCCGTTATTGCTACTGGTCCTGTTGCTCTGAGTTTTCCTGCGGGTGTTGCTTCTGCTGTCTCTGATGATGTTGCTGCTGCTGTTGCTGCTCTCCTTGCTTGCTTTGAAGCGGACTCGCCCTGCCTCTAGGTTCTCGCTGCTACACCTTCAGTGGCTTGTCTTGCTGCGCTGCACTCTGCGCTGCGGGCTGCTGCAGACACGCAACAGCCGAGTCGCCTGGAGTCCTGTGCGGTGTTCATGAATTCTGGAGACGCCCGATTTGTCTCCTCTTCAGAGGGGGATGAGGGCTCTTCTGTTAATATTCTCGTGTATAAACAGCACTGTGCTGATAACACCTACAGAGCCCGCTGTCCTTGCCTCTCCGGTCAGCACTGCAGCACTGCTCGCTTCTCTCACTGCCCCGCTGGCACCTACAGGCGAGTATTTCCCCTGTCTCTCTTTCATCGATGGCCCCTTGTCCCCTCAAATGCTAAACCATAAGAGAGTCCTGAAGAAGCCCTAGCACTCAAGAAAAAGGCGCAGGGAGGGGAGGGGGGGGCCTGTCTCTAGATCGTTCAGTAGCACGTCTTTTAATAGAAAAAGTAGTAAAGAAAGCTGGTTGGACGTATATTTTATGTAGATTGGCACGTGATTGCTGTGTGTAGCATACATACAGATAATATCTAATATATAATATTAGTATAAATGTGCATATAAGGCTATGCGCACACGCAGTAACAGCAGCAAGTCAGCTCCGCTACAACACACGCTGCGCTTCCGGGTGGGGCTGCAGGCTGCCAGGGACTTCGGCCTGTTTGCAATGCATCGAGGGGCACTTCTGCCCTGAGGGGGCCTCGCGACCCGAGCCTTGTCCTGAAGGAGCTACAGCCAGCGCGGGAGCGGCAACTTGTCGTTTATGCACAGAAGGTAAGATAGCTCTTGCTGTCGTTTTGCTCTTTTTTATTCTGTTTAGGGTTTAGCTGCCCTTTACAGTTTAGAAGAGTTCAAGGTTTTAGACTGTAAGAAGCCGTACATGCTCCTGTGCCTAGTTCCCCTTCTTTAGGGTTTTTGGTTGAGGGCTTGTTAGGGTTTACGGTTTGGAGAGCTGTTGCATGCAGGCAACGACTGTGCAACCCGCGAAGCTGCTGTATGTCCAGCTGGCCGGTACAGCCGGGGCGGTGTGTGCAGAGAGTGTCCTGAGGGACACTTCTGTCCCCTGCGTGGTGTAGAGGAGCCCCAGGCCTGTCTCCCGGGAACTTACAGCTTTGCTGGCTCTGCCACGTGTACGCAGTGCCCTGCAGGCAGCTTCTGCCCCACAGCCAAGTTCGCTGACATGCAGGTCTGTCGCTCTGCTGCTCAAGTCCTTGTTTTGCTTGGTTACGTCTTCCATTTTGCCTCCTTCTACGAAACGAAGCCCTGAATCCTAAACCCCAAACCCTAAACCCTGGTAGTTTGATACATGAAAAAAAGGGTTTCCGTGGGCATGAGGCATCTTTGGTGTATCTGAATAGTCAAGGTGTCTTCTTCCCTTTCAGGCCTGCCCTCCCGGAACGTACAGCGAAGCTGGCTCAACGTCTTGCTCCCCTTGTCCAGCGGGATTCAAATGTTTTTCTTCACTGGAGACCACCTCTCTTCTTCCGTGTAGCCCTGGCGAATATTCAATGGAGGTGTGTGCCTTTAACTCCAATGAACAGGAAATGGCTCAAACCAAGGATAGGCCCACATGCATATTGCATACAAGTTGATGTGATATATATATATATATATATATATATATATATATATATATATATATATATATATATATACAATCAATATGCATGCTGTATGTCTATATCTGTATCCTTATGCAAAGAGAGGGAGGGTTGGTCTTCACTAGCTTTGCACATGCTTTTGAGCACCTGTCGCCCCATGCAAAGCAGTGGCTCGGGGTTTACAGTGACTTCCCTTGGGATATTAGGGTTTAGGGTTTAGGGTTTAAGTGGGTGCTGCTTGTGTTTGCATTAGGGAATGTCTTCTTGCTTACCCTGTCCCAAGAATCACGCCTGTCCAACGCCCCTTGAAAAAGTCCCCTGTGAACGGCCGACACAGTTCGCCCCTAAAGGCCAGCAGATCTGCAGGCCTTGCCCTAGAGGTAAGCTAGCTAGCTAAGTAGATAGCTAGCTGGATAGCTCGCAGGCCTCTGACACAGGGCACATTACAGTATAAGATTGAAGGGACTTCGTAGCTTTTCTGGATGCAACTTTGAAAGAATGGTCATATCGTTGTTTGAAGCTTCGGCATCTTCAAATACCACAATCGCACATACTTGGTTAGCCATATTTTAAAGGGCAGAGTAGGGGTAAAGTGAGAAGTAAGAATAACCTGTGGGTTTAACTCTTAATAAAACCCCCTATGGTATTTCGACGCTTCTATTTGTTGAAGAACTCTACGAGAGTTGAAAGACAAGTTTTCGTTGAATTCTTGGATGTTGCAATGCAGTTGCCAAGTCTTGTCTATTAATAGATAATCTTTATTGTAAAACGTTTATCCTTATCAAGATTTGACAGTACTGAAAAGGCTTGCTCGGAGAGGCTGCATGGAGTCTGCATCATTCGTTTGTTTGCTAAGCTGGCGTTCAAGTGTTACGAGTGCTGTCCACTCGTTTTCTGGCGTTGCATTGCTTGCTTGTAGACTGTGGACTGCTTATTCCTTTCAGAATTCCACTGCGAGGAGGAGGATCCCAAAGCATGCAAGCCCGGCTACACTTCGTTGGAAGGTGAAGGTGTCTGCTCAAAGGCAAAGCCGCCTGCCGTAACTGTCCTGGACCTACAGATACGCGAAAAGTACGCTGCCTTCGTGCTTTCGAACACTCCAGCTTCCTCGGGTTGAGCCTATGATTAGGGTTTAGGGTTTAGGTTCACGAATTCAGCGGTTTCTGACGTCCTACTATGTTCTACCTTCTTGGGTGTTAACAGCTTTGGCATGCCTCGTCTTGCCGCTAGCAGGAACTGGGTTTTACAGTGTAGGTTAGCCCTTGTAGTCGGTTTTGTACTGTCTCTTGTATATGTGCGTTATGTATGTGCTTCTGTTTACGCTCACGTGTAGCTTAGCCCCTAGTCTGTGGGCTTTGGGGTTATGTTGGCTCATTCTGTTGTGTCGATGAGCATGACGCAGCATCGGTTCCCGCACGGACGCGGAGTGCCCTGAAGGCCGCTACAACCAAGGAACAGGTTGCTTTCCCTACGGCCCCTTAGGCTACTGCGGAACCGGCAGATGTTACACATGCGAGAAAGGGTCAATCTGTCCTCCCGGTGCGGCAGCTCCTTTGCCGCTGGATGAGGGTGAGCATCGATTAAGCAACTCTCGCTACTGCTTCATCTTAAGCTTGACTATATATGGGTAATCACCAACTTGCTTTTAAGTAGCGTATCAGTTTGTAGTACGCAGTGTATATCTATGAACACAGATTTAGAATCTGCACTCTCTTACACTCAGATGGGTACATGCAAGTTTATTTAGTACTAGGCACGTAGGCTCCGTATTCATGCCTTCGTCATCGAGCGGGCGTCGCCGAGTGCGATTTCCCCAAGAGCGAGTCCAGCAACTTGTGGGGGGGCAGTTAAGCCCTTCCTGGGATGTGCTGCTTGGATCTACGGCAGCGGTAGCCTTTGCCGTGCATGCGTTGCTCCAGGGTATTTTAGCGTGAAGGGAGATATAATGTCCGTACACCAGGCCATGGAATGCCCCCGTGGCACGTACTGCCCAGAAGGATCAAGTACTCTCGAATACTGCGAAAGTGACGAGATATGCCAGGGGCGAGGGGCACCCAAGTTTAAGTGCCCCCCTGGGACCGTAAGAGGTGTCCCCTCTACCCATTGTGAGTTGAATCATCGATCCGACTCCCCTGCCTTGAATTCCATCTGTTCGGTTTGACTGTCTGGATCTGAAAGCTAGACAGTTGTTGAAAGGCACAGGATTCTTTTATTGAAAGCCATGTTGCATGCGCTGCCCTTGTAATTTATTCATGAACTGCCCAAGAGGACAGCCGCATTGCGTGCGCTTTCTGCTCAGCTACAAGCGACCCGGCGGCTTGCATCACATGCCCCATGGGGTATTACTGCCCCGACTCAACAAGGGCAATACCATGTCCTCTGGGAACTTACAGCAAGACGGACGCAGCCATCTCCGTTGATTCGTGCATCCTCTTTCCACCAGGCTTTATTCCCGTAGAACCTGCCGAGACCCTCTTGTTCCGGAGGAGGTGTGTTGCAAGCATTTATGTTTGATTCCATATTTGTTTTTCTGTTTGTGCCGGCGGTGCAATATGTTGATCCCTGACGCTCTTTCATCCAAGGCGTGTCTAACGATGCACAAACATCTAAGCACATATTTTGCTACACTAGGGTGCTTAACCCGTAGTTCAGTTCTAGAGCCAGGGCTCCTTTTGTCGTACTCCTCTGAGACTCTATTAGGCTTGCTGTTGCTCTCTTTGCTGTCCTTAGAAATACCGCATTCGTTCCTTCGACATGGGGAGGACAGGGGCTGAAGTGTCCCATCGGCCACATCAGTCGATTTCAGCTGGGGACTTCTACCGTACACTGCGAGCCCTGTCCTGCGCGCATTGTGAGTTATGCCTGCGCTTCCTTTCATGTAGTGCCGATGGGAGCTGCCTCTCAACAATTCAAAGGCCCTGCAAGCGTCTAACTAGCACGAGTTTGTATGCAGATAGTGCTCGTGCAGACGCACTCTCTCTTTGCGGAGAGACCCCGGATGTTATTCACAGGCAGCATCCATCTTTCAATGTGCAACACTAGACGCTCACAACTCTGGACAACTGCAGTCTCCCAGCTGTTGCTTGAACATTCCTCAGCTCTGCCGGCACCTAACTGGGCCTGAGCTGGTAAAAGCAATGCACTGCTGTTGTTGACCTTGGTGCGGTGTTCAGTGAACCCCTCGGTATCGTTGCTGTGCCTCTACTGTCCTCTTCAGAGTTGCAACAGCCAGACAAACGGATTCAGGAGGTGCCGTGCTGGGTACTACTGTCCTACTGGTAAGGTGGTTCTAGAAGAGCATCTGCAGCATGAGGCATGCACTCATAGTACAAGTGCCACCACATCGCACGTGTTTCGCATGGTCCTCTTCTGTACACTAACGGCTACGTTTCGCAGGCACCGAAGCAGGCTTGGAAAGGCCTTGTGTCGCCGGGACTTACTCCAACTCGATCTCGCTGGCGGATTCCAGCGAGTGTATTTCGTGTTTGCCGGGATACTACTGTCCGGAAGGTTCATCAGAACAGATACCATGTCCCAGAGGGTCCTACTGCCCTAAGCGAACAGAGTCCCCAGACCACCACCCCTGCCCAGGAGGCACATACAACCCCACCACGATGGCCATAGTAAGCAGATTCTCTCCTGCTCTTTGTGAGGGGAACGTCTTGTAACGAATTTAGGCATCGCAAATATCCACCGAATTCTTCTACTGTTTGAATGTTTGCAGGACGTTGTACAGTGCCTACCCTGTCCAGCAGGCAAATACTGCCCCCAAGGTTCTGCTGCCCCCATAGATTGTCCTGCAGGTGACTAAGCTCAGCAGATTTGGTGCTTCAGATGCACGCCGTAACGTGTATAAGGTGGTGTTTTGTTACTGCAGATGCGGAAAAGTTGCATAACCTCCATTCTGTGCTTAATACCACCTGCCATCATAGCAATCATGGTCCTGTCTCTGCATTTGCTCTTAGGCACGTACAGTGATGGCTACGGCACTAAATACCCCGGCCCCGGAAGCCACCCCTCAATGTGCAGGTGGTGCCCCTCGGGCTATAGCTGCACCGACGGGTTGCGGTCGCCCTGTGGGATGGGATTTACATCTAAAGAAGGAGACGGGAAGTGCATGCCGTGCCCCAAGGCAGGTCCTCCAACAGCTTAGCCAGCATGGCCGACGAGCTTCCTCTGGCACATGTACATGGTTAAAAGCTGGCATTTCTGACGGAATAATGGAAGGTAGCTCGTGATATATTCCTGTATCACTGGCGCCATCGCACCCTCAGGATACAGAAAAGCTGCCTTCTTGTGTCACAGGGCTCATATTGTCCGCTAGAGGTCACTACGTACGACATGTTGTCGACCTACCGGTGCAGCGCCGGCATGATCTGCGACGAAGAAGGGTGGAGTAAGGAGACCCGGTGGTAGCCTCGTCCCCCTACTTCCTTGTCCGTTGTGTACTATTAGCAGTCCCTTCCCTGCTCCGTATTGCTATGGAGCCAAAGTGCGGCAATCCTTTCCGCAGCTGACCTTTCAAGGAGCAAGAAGTGTCCAACCGGCCACTACTGTCCTCCGGGAGTTTCAGAGGGAATTCCCTGCCCAGGCGGTACCTACAACCCTTTGGAGGGGCGCACAGGCGTGTCGGACTGTATGATATCCAAGGCGGGGACATATGCCGTAGAAGGCACGGAGTCCGCCAACGGCACTGGCGTCTGCCAAGAGGTGAGTTGCAGGCAAACGATGCTTCGTGCCGGGGATTGCTACGCTCTGTCTCCTCCAACTCTTTATATTTTTCAGCTATATGCATACTGTACATATTCACAGGGTCATTTTTGTCCTCCGGGGTCATCTAAGCCTGATCAAGTCGCCTGCCCAGCTCAGTAAGAGAAGATGGGCCTATACTTTGCTAATATGGCAATCATGTCTAAGGACATTTAAAGCCCCGGCGGCGCTATACTTTTGCCTCCTGGCTCAGCACAAGTGACTCTATCCAGCATGCATCAGGCTGTACAACCGGTTACCTATCGAATCTTTCGTTGGGTCTCACCCAATGTATTCTGCTAACAGAACTTACAACCCAAAGACGGGGGGAAGATCTGCAAACGATTGCATACCGTGTCCCGCTGGAAAGTACTGCGGCGTTGGGGAGGTTCAACCCAAAGACTGCCCAGCGGGCAGCTATTGCCCTGTTGGGTCTTCCGACCCTAGACTCTGCCCAAAAGGAACAGTCAGGTGAGCAAACTTCCCCTATACGTCAACGCATTTGAAACTATGGGGGCCGTGCTCTGCAACCTTTCAAACGTTCGAGCATGCGCGCAGGGCTACGCCTGGAGCGGAGTCCGAACAAGACTGCGATCCTTGCCCAGCTGGGTTTTACTGTGAAACCCCGGGGCTGGCAAAACCCACAGGGAAATGCGCTGCTGGCACATTGTGTCTCGAAAGAGCCACCAATCCGGCTCCCAGAGATGGACTCACAGGTACGGGTACTACAAGTGTCCAAATTCACTGCGCTACTCAACATGATTTGTAGCTTGGCAAGATGAGCAATGACATTTTCGTAGCTACCACATATGGTAGCAAACTCCCAGAGAGGTCGAGCAGAACTTTGTTAGCCCCATCTAGTCCCTGTACTGCGAGGAGCAGTGGAAGGAGAAGAAAGACCCGGCCTGTCTTCATATGGGGGCAATTGTATCCCTAACCACATATCGAGGCATTGTAGTATATTTCAATAGCATCACGTATGCGACGGGAAAGGGTTGTGGCCTTCAAACCACCCATCGCATAGCAGTTGGATACTGTTTGCACTCTTCATGCAAGCTCTATTGTCCTGTGACTGAACCCACAACACTGCGCTGAGACAGCAGCTCTCCCATAGACCTGTCACTGGCTCGTAGGGAGAGCCCCTTGAGCACCTCCGTGGCCCCAAAATGGCGAAACGTTGCACTCTTTCTCTCACATAATGGTTGAAAAAGGTCTTAGTTTTGTCATGCTGGGATCATGAATGATAGGTGCTGAATGACCCTTAATTCTGTCGGGAGGTTTTAATGCTCAGTTGGCCCTTAACAAACCCTTTAGCTGAGCATTTGAATGCTGTTTACAGAGGCCCACTCATGCATGCCTTGGGCCTTTCTTGCTTACCTGTGCAGAAGGGAATGTTCCATGTGGATGAAACTGCTCACGTCCAATAATGTAAAGGATAAATGACTTGTTTTTGCCTGAGTCTGTTCTGTACGTTAGCTTTGTACGTACTGTCGGGGGTTCGAGGCTTCGGAGTATGGACGAGTACTCTGCCTCTATGCGGCTTCTCATGCTTTCGCAAGTGAGCTGATTTGCATCCAGGTGTTGTCTGCCCTTCACTCGGATACTGCGAAGAAGGAGCAACTCAACTTCAACCGTGTACAGCCGGCGAGTTCAATCCATACGAAGGTGGCACATCGAATACTGACTGCAGACCATGTTTTCCCGGGTCTTACTGCAATGTTGTCGATGGACACCCGGTGTCTGGACCTTGCGAGGGAGGGTACTTCTGCAAAGAGGGGTCGACCAGCGCCAAGGGTGCAATCGCCGATTTTGGTACCTATGCTCCCGAGGGCAGCGCCCTTGCGAAGCCATGCAAGCCTGGAACGCATGCTGACCAACAAGGGTTGACAGCTTGCCTGCCTTGCACTGCCGGATATTACTGTGATGAAGCGGTGCGCTGAGCCCTGAAGTGCCAAGCAAGTACAACGTTATCTTGTAGGCAGGATAAGGGGCAAACTACGGGGTAAAGGGTCATGGTGTGCGATTAGGGCATGGGCACCGCAAAGCTGAGTCGAAAAGATTGTAGAGTGGGCATGTACTGTGAAGAAGGCTCAATAATCCACAAGAATTGTCCTCCCGGTACTTACAACCCTTACATAAACGGGAAGAGCATCGACAACTGCCTACCGTGCCCGGCGGGAAAATACTGCCAAACCGAAGAGCTGGCGCAACCCACAGGAGACTGTGCTGCTGGTTACTACTGTGCTGGGAGAAGCACAAGCATCGCACCCCTCGTAGGAAGTTCCCTTGTTTTGAATGCCATTATCAAGGGTTTATTGGCTGCAGCTCGTCGCCGTGGATGTATGGACTAGCCTTTTGCTTCGCATTGAAAGCATCCGTCCTAGTTGCCTCATTTATGTGCAGGAAATGGATGCCTTCGGTAACGGGCCTTGTCCAGCAGGTTCCTATTGCCCTGCGGGAACCCAAAAGCCCGTTCCATGCCCTATAGGTACCTATCAGCCGTCGACGCATGCCTCCAAACAGGACGATTGCATTAAATGCAAAGCAGGCTGGTACGCTTGCATACTGTGACAAATATTCGTCACTGGAGCACAAAATGAGGCTCAAAGAAGACAGCTTTCAAAATGACCCATAATTCACAAGAGGATGCCGACTTAGTTCGATTCCCAAGCCTGAAGTGTCTGGGCTGAGCAACGCGAGTGTTACACTGCCTTTTTCCAGGTACTGTGAGAATGAAGGACTCGCTCAGCCAAACGCCCAGTGCTCACCGGGGTATTTCTGCGAAGAAGGTGAGGCGCATACAAAACAAGTTTCAGATTTCCGGCTAAGCGATCAGCGCCTGTCTGCCTCACGTGTGTTGCGCACTATCTAGGAGCATACAAGCTCAATGTACCTTGGTCAAATGCATGTTTGGCCTCCCTTGTATGCTGTCTGCAAAGGGTCGACTACCGCCGAGCCAACGGGAAAAAAGTGTCCTGCAGGGCACATGTGTCCGTTGGGTTCAACATTTGCAACCCCATGCCCCCCCGTGAGTAGAAAAGAAGATCCACTTTTTTGGGGGCATTTACTGGATTCATGCAGAGGATCAAGTGCAAAATGTCTGTTGCAACCTATTGTGGTGCGGCTGAATCGAAGGGAACCTACCAAGATATGGAAGGCAGCACGTTTTGCAACCTTTGTGCTGGGGGTTACTACTGCCCAATTGGTGCTGAAGTGAGTTTTGATCAGAAATACATTTGCCCAGAGGGGTCGTTCTGTCCCAGAGGATCCAAGCATAGCAAGGAATACCTTTGTCCCCCAGGTGAGCGAGAGCTAAAATGCAGGCAGTTGGAGGTGAGTAAGCTATACACGTAAGTCACGAGCTGTTTCGTCGCCCTTGAATGCATGTACGGTCAGGCTTCTACAATCCTCAAAAGGGCATTTCATCAGTGCTCAACTGTTTACCGTGCCCTCCTGGTAAATACTGCAGAGATGCAGGCCTAGCGCAACCATCGGGAGCTTGCGCAGCGGGCTTCTACTGCTCCAGTGGAGCGCGATATCCTAACGAAGTACTTACCGGTAAGCAGAGCCAAGCACCATCATCGGCGTCTACTTAGGAAGCGTGAGATTTATATCTCACGCAGAAAGCTGCTGACCTAGTTGATGTTCGCCGTCGGCACGTGTGATGTGCCTCAGAATGCATCTTCGAGTCGGGTGTTTTGGGGAAGGGAACGGGAACATGCACTTCAAGTAACGATCCATTTCCTACTAAGGAAGAAGCAGAATCATTGTGCAAGACAACGAAGGAATGCGTTGGCATTGAGGAAAAGGAGTCGTCGTTCTACATCAGGTTCGCGCTAGTTTTCTTCGAGCAAGTACTGCAACTGCTCATCGCTCAGAGCCTGAATGAACGCTCACGCAAACGCTCCACCTGTGTATCAGGTGCGGGGCTGTGGAGGCTCCAGACGAAGACACTATAAGCATATTCTATCCAAAGCTCTGTGTTGAGGCGGGGCTTTGCCCAGTCGGACACATTTGCCCTCAAGAAACGGGTACTCCACAAATATGTCCCGTTGGAAGCTACTGCTCGTCCATGGGGCTCTCAGCGGTTTCAGGAAACTGTAAAGCAGGATTTTTCTGCGATGAAGGTTAGGCGGGCCTCTCACTTCAGCACTACAGTTGCCCTATGGGCCTCTAAGCCCTATGGCTATATACAGATCTTCCACTATGGCGCTGCATATAACTGAGAGTTGCGTGGACTCTATTTCGCCTATGCAGGCTCGCAAGAACCTTCGAAGGCCACAAATGCGTGCCCTCCTGGGCATTATTGTCCAGAAGGCACAACAGCAAAAAAGCAGTGCCCCGCCGGGACATATTTGCCTGCATCGTAAGCAGCTAACTGCTAGGCCTCACCCTGAAGCGCTATATCGCTATGCAATGGTCATCCTCCAGCTGTCTGCGGCCTAACTCATCAGTCTCGCTCCTTCCTTTAGGGGTGACGGTTCGCGAGAAATCTGTTGTACAAAGTGGAGTCCATGTCTTGCGACTAAGTTCAGCGATTTATCTGTCTCTATAGGGGCGCGTGGGAAGAGCAACAGTGCCAAAAGTGTCCGCCTGGCCAATTCTGCGCACTACCTGGCCTTACAGCCCCTTCAGGATATTGCAGCGCTGGTGAGATACACATGAAATTTCTGAACGGCAGCAGAAGGCCCCAGCATCTGCATTGTACAGCACGGTCTGTCCACCTTCCCATACAACCACGTCTTGCAGTTTTGTGCTTGGGGCACTTGCAGGTTTCTTCTGCGAAGAAGGAAGCTCAACCCCTGTGGATGTCAACAATATCTGCCCCCAAGGAAACTACTGTCCCGAAGGAACTGGAGAGCCGCTTCCTTGCAGTGGAGGCACATACCAGCCACAGGAAGGTGCAACATCGTGCATCGTGTGCCCAGAAGGTATGGTTGACCCTGCACTAGACTGCCTGTGATAGGCTTTCAGCGTTATCCACAGACATGTGGCAATTTTCGTACATATTGGCATGTTTGCTTTTTCTGAAACAGGCTCATTCTGCACGGTTGGCTCGACTGAACCTAAACCCTGTCCAATCGGGTTCTATTGTCCCTCTGGCACTCAGCATGAGTTCCAGTATCCCTGCCCACAGGGGACCTTTGGCAAAATCAAGGGTGCAACGTCTGTAGAGAGCTGTCAGCTGTGCGAAGGGGGCCAAATGTGCAACACCCCAGGAACAGGAACTGAAGGAAACAACGCCATGGCAAACTGCCCGGCAGGTCAGCAGTATGTTGCAGAGCTTCTATGCTTTCTTTACTTCTGTGGCACAGTCGAGAAAATGCTTAGCCACGCTGTGGAGCCCTAGCAGCCATCTCCCTGACGATGTTTTTTGTGCAGCAAAGGGCTAACTAGTGGTTACACCTTCCGGCTTGACCCTTTTTCACAGGCGGAATCCTGCTGCACGTGAATCATCTTCGGTTCGTTGATGCTATTTTTCCCCGTAGGATTCTACTGCCCCGAAGGAGCAGGTGCTGTCACACCAACGGTGTGCACCTATGGCGAGTACTGTCCCGAGAAATCCACAGTGCCTACACCTTGTCCAACAGGGTACTACTGTGCAAGCGAGGCCCTTGAGTGGCCGACAGGCAGGTGCCGTGGAGGTTACGTGTGCAAGTTGAGGGCAGCAACACATAGTCCTGAGGTTGCAACTTCTGGGGCGGCCTGCACGGAAAATTCTCAAGGATACCCCTGCCCTGCAGGACACTACTGCCAAAGTGGTAGGCCGCTCTGTTGTTAGAGGCTCGAGGTCTGCATGTAGAGCCGTTCTTGTGCTTCAAAGCTTGGTCCATGTGCTACATTGCAAAAAAAAGGCTGCTCCGAAGCAGCACGAATGTAGTTTGATGGGGGTGATTTACAGAAAGCGCCTGGCACTTAATTTTTGTGTCAGGTTCCCTAGTTGATACATTTGCTGGGTCTGGCACTTCGGGAGCTAGCGGTAGTGGAGGTCCAGCAAAAGAAGCAACCTTTAACAGTCTTAAAGGAATAGCAATGAACCTCGCAAGAGGCGAACTGGTAATAGCAGACGCTGGCGGAGGACGTATCAGCACCATCCATCTAACCACAGGTAATCTTAACATCACTGCTGTCTGTGGCAGCACGGTACGTTGAGATATACACAGTCGCCTCCAGATTTTGGTTCCTTCATTCTGCTTGCTTGATTGCTCTCTGAAGAGCTTTTTGTGTGGCCATTAAATCCTTCCGCATCGGCTGTGGCATGTAACATGACTCAAGTGCAAAAGACACTCAAGGCTATTAGATAAATACTTCAAGACACCCAAATGGCAAGTTGCGTCAAGCTGCGCCAGGGTGCGCTCTACAGGCATTCTTACTGACGTAAAAACAGGAATGGGAAACCCAGGAGGCCTAGCAGTATCTAATGATGGAAATACACTCTACGTATCACTTGCTGGTGGGTTCTGTTCATATGAAACAGTGCGCTGTTAGTGTAATCCTAGAATACTTGATTGTGTACATGGACCAGCGCAGTCAGTCCATGCCGCGTTCATCGTGATGTGTTGGCAATACGCACTTCGATTGCCTTCTGCTTTTCCATTGTTCATGCTTTACAGATGATGGCAAGGTCGTGGCTATCAATTTGAACGAGAACACGCAGGCTGATGTCATCTCTGGCTTGTCCACTCCATCTGGATTGTGCCTTTCTCTCGATGGCGAGACACTTTATGTTGCTGAAGCAGGTGCAAACCAAATTTCAGCCATTGACCTGGACACAAAAACAAAAACGGCTGCTGTAGGAGACGGAGCAACTGGTAGGTCCTTCGTATACGCACAGAATGATCAAACTAAGGAACAACTGAAGTCAGTATCAGCGACTTGAGCATGGGTGCAATCTTCCTTTTGGGCATGGCCTATACTGCCCAGTTTCCGCTCCAAGCGAAAAAACACATACAGTGTTCCTTGGGAAGCACAAGCCACGGAATTAGTAGAAGGAGCCGGGTCCTCATTCCTTTCGAGCTCTGACGAACGCCTGGTTGTCTGGTTACGGAATTCCTAGTTAGATGTTTTAGGCGTCATGTGAAAATGGCCTTATGTCTGCAGCGAATATAGTGCTGAATCAACCACGTGCTGTCGCCCTTTCCTTAGATGGCGAGATTTACATCGCAGACACCGGAGTACCCAGAGTGCGTTTGATCGGCGCATCTTGATCCAGATAATCATAGCCGCTGCATCACGGACGTTGTGCAACAACGTAAATGATTTTCTGGGCTCAGATGTGTGCCTTCTTTAGATCATCCGTGCCCACGGTACTAAAGTGGAGGAAGTGGCAATTGTGCCGCCGGTCTTGCGAACCATGAAAGATTCAGCCCTTCACTATGAGCTCGGGGAGATCACGTCCATGGCGTATGGAAAGCTTGCTCACGTAAGAAAGCATCTCTGTCGCGGATATTGAATGCACGCTTGCGAATGCTGCATATGAGTCCCGTTCGAGACCATCCCAAAGCTTTTGTTCTTGTTAATTCCTGAGTTTGCAGCCAACGTTGTTTCTAGCTGACTCCACAAAGCACGTGTAAGCTCTGACCACCGAGTATGTACCACCTTAGACCATCCTTCCAGCCCCGCTGCGGTTTCCCTTGCGCGAAAGCCAACGGATGCGCAGCTAATCCTTCGATCCGCCCTTTGTACGAGCATATAACTTTTCTTTGGTGTGAGCTTGCCAATTTTGACGGCTTTCTCAGGATCTGGAGACTGGACCTGCAGACGAACCATTTAGAGCAAATATTGGGAACAGGAACTCAAGGCTTTAGTGGCGATGGAAGAATCATTCCGGCGCCAGAGGCCAACATCAACACCCCCACAGGAGTGGTAGTGGCCGATCAGGTACCAACTATTCTCACCTACGGAGGGTGTTTGTTCTAGTATCAGATTATCTACTACTTCATCCCGCTACTCAGAGAACTCCCTGTGTATGCCCAGCTTGGAGGCTCAGCGACTACGTTGTACATCTTGGATAGTGGGAACAAGCGAGTTCGGAAAGTATACATATCTCCGGCCGACAGGGGTGAAAGCTCGACTGAGGTTCCCTGCCCAGAAGGAACTTTTTCAAATAGTGAAGGAAGCTCTACAGTGGAAGATTGCATACCGTGTCCAGCTGGTTAGCATGCAAGCACTCATTTATTCTTGAGAAATATGCAGGCATTCCCTTGCAGAATTTAAACCTCTGTACAAAGCAGCCTTTCTGCGGATAATGCAATGAAAGTGGAGCTTGCGAAACGGCAGCTGGCGAGTCCTATTCAATGAACTTTGTGGTTAGTTGCCTTTAGGCTTTGCCTGCCAGGGTCAAGGGCAGCCAGAGGTAACTGGGCGCTGCTCTGACGGGTATTATTGCCCTGAGGGGAGTGCGAAGACCAACGCTGTGGCATGCCCCCCGGGACATTTCTGCAAGGCGTATGAAAGTAAGATAGTGCAGGTGACACCTGCGGCGGATGGAGCAGCACCATCAGCAGCAGCAGCCCGAGCAGCTGATTGTCTTATGCTGAGGCCTGCTTCAAAACCGAAGAGGCGCAACACCTGACAGCGGGATCATCTGGGGATGAGAAGTGGCAGGAAGGCAGTATATATGGATATGCACGCGCAGGCGTCTATAGCAATGTCGCTCTTCATGGAACTGTCGAGCTCACTACTTCTGGAGACTTCGTTGGAAGCGGCACGCCTGACAAAGTGACAAATGGCGACACTGGCTTAGGCACCGGTTGGGTTTCGAAAAACACTTCCAGCGGTGGCCACGGTGTGACCGTTGACTTTGGCGACCTATTCTTCATCAACGAAGTCACAGTTATTTCTGGAACAGCAGGGGGGAAGAATGTATGCGAATTCTCTGACGTTTCTAGACCTCACATATAATAGTTTCTATTTCAGCCTCAGTGTATCTCCCCGCGAGCTCAGTTGTTTCTTACTCCGCTTATTCTGAATTGCTTCAGCAGAAATAAAGAGCTTGTAAATTATACTTGCTCCCGCCTCTTCTTTGGTTTTTGCAGACCCTGTCTTCGTTCGCAGTACACTACTTCCATTCGGCTTCATCCACCTACATTGAGCTATTTTCTGTGTCATCAAACAAGGAATCTACATACTCACTCACTTTCGGGGAGGTGGCTACTAGAAAGCTGATGCTCTCAACAACGGATTCCCAAGTTTATCTGTCAGAAATACAGGTTTCTGGGACTAGCTCGCCAGGTATTCGTTCTTCCTAAATGGACATGCGCTGCACCATTTTGCCTTGTTTAGGCAGTTAGTGAAAGAACGTCTCCTTTTACCCTAACTTGGGGTTGATTTGATATGTTCATTTTGTTTGCCATGCGTTGTGTTGTAGGCCCGGCCGCTCCAACCCCTTGCCCGAAAGGCTGGTATCAGGATTTGAAAGCTCAAACGGCATGCAAGATATGCCCCGAGGGGTATTTCTGCGCAGACAGCACAGCTGCTCCAACTACAAAGTGTCACGCTGGTTATTACTGCCCCAAAGGGTCTTACAACGGATATGAAAACCCCTGCCCCCTCGGAACGTACAATCAAACAGGAGGTGCCAAATCCGTGTCAGAATGCTTGCCTTGTCCTGTGGGGAAGTACTGTGGCTCCCGCGGCCTTACGACTGCAACAGGAGAATGTTTAGCCGTGAGGATTCAGCAAGTCTTGGCCCATTCTAACCAGGAAAGGCATTAGCAACCCCACATGCGGAGTTTTTGGCTTTCAACAGTGCACTGTTCTACGCATTTTCCTGTGGTATGGCAGGGTTATTACTGCAAAGGGGGGGCGTGGTCGCCTGCTCCTCATCCTGAGGAGAAAAATCCTGACGGGGTTACCGGCCCAGCAGGGAGCCTGTGTCCCATCGGCTACTACTGCCCAGCAGGGACGGAATCACCACAAGCCTGCCAAGAGTAAGAAAACACCTCCTGGTAGCAGTTTCATGAGCAAAGTGAGAGCCTTTAATATCAAGGGAACCAATTGTGCCTTCCGAACTGACAGTCGGAGGATGCAGCAGTGAAACGTCATTGGAGTTTGCCAATGGACCGCAGAGGGACAAGTTCGTCGATTGCCGGTGGCAAAGAAGCAGCAGACTGTCTACAGTGCCAGCCTGGGCAGTATTGTTCAAGTTCGATGGGAACTGGTCCCTGTGCTGAGGGATACTACTGTACGGGAGGCAGTACAACCCCTACGCCAACGGGTGGTGCCCAAGGAGACGTTTGCCCAGGCGGTCACTTTTGCCCGGAAGGTTCATATGTTGCGCAGGTACAAACATCTCATGAGCCTAAGATGTTCCCCTTCCTATGGAATTTGCCTGATGGTATATGCTATTCGCTGCCGATCCCGGGCATATAACGTCAGCCATTCACCACCTGTGTGTCTGAGGCTCGATCCAGCGCTGCCCTCCAGGTACATACAGCGAGGGAGGGAGAGGCGAATGCACCCCTTGTACGATCGGTTGGAAATGCTCAACGTCTGGTCTGAGCGCTCCAGAAGCTCTGTGCCCACCAGGTCATGCATGTGTCGAAGGCACAATATTCCCTGTGCCGTGCCCGCCGGGTACATTTGCCGCTAGCCAAGGCAGCTCCTCATGCGAGCTTTGCTCAAGTAAGAACGACAGTCGCACATACGCCCAAGTGATATTCGGAACAGTGTCTAGACGTAATCCTTATACCTAATGTGGATTCCTCACCTGTGCGTTTCCTTGAACAGTTTCCTGCAACCTTTCTCAGGTGGATTCGTTTGCGACGACGCTGGTCTGGCTCGTCCCTCTGCAATATGTCCCAGCGGTTTTGTTTGTGCCAGGGGAGCTCGCACGGATTTGTTGCCACTACAGGTATTTGGCGAAGACAGTGATGACTACGGGTTGTGTCCCGTTGGCCATTACTGCCCCTCTGGGTCCGGTACACCGACGCCTTGTACTCGCGGGACCTTCCAGGTGAGACTGTTCGCTCGGCACTCTGCTCATTACCCCTCTACTGTGCGAATCCGAAGCAGCTCTTTCTGAATGCCGTTACCATGATTCGGTTATTGCTTCTACTCAGGATGGAGTCGGGGCATTGAACTGCAAGGCCTGTAGTCCAGGTTATGCATGCACCGAAGAAGGCCTAACAACTCCAAATACTCTCTGCGAAGCTGGGTACTACTGCTTAAAAGGATCAGAAACAACCCGCCCTACGGATGGGTTATCAGGCGGACGGTGTCCTGCTGGGTGGCACTGCCCTCAAGGCAGCATTAGGCCTCGCGCATGCTCTCCCGGGCAGTATACCTCGGAGCCCGGGCAAGCGAAATGCAAACCCTGCCCTGCGGGGTTTGAATGTCATTTGTTAAGCTCTACACCAACGGCTTGTCCTGATGGGTTGGTGAGGACAATGCAAAAATTCGTTTCTCATTTTTGATGCCTTATAATGTTGCGAAACTCACCTGCTTCAGGTTAAAGGGCATATTGCTGTATGGAGAGCTGCACATCACTGAGTCTTGCAAGTGCTGCTCTTGCCACTTAGGTTTGCCCCGAGGGAACAATGAAAGGAACTCACTGCCCTTACGGTGCCTACAAAGTGCTCAGTGACTCTACCGATCTGGCATCTGCCTGTGCTCCTTGTCCAAGAGGCAAGTATTGCCGTGCCGGGGTCATTGCGGGCTCCTGTAGTGCTGGGTAAGTTGGAATCACCCTTACTTCGCCTTTTAACTTCAGTTGTGAATGCGATGTGCGAGAGGAAAGGAAGGGAATGCGCCTGTTTCGGTGCTCTTTTGCGGGTCTCTCTGTCGAGCAACTTTCAGCTTCTTATGCGGCCTGGGTAACTCAGTGCCTAACCCCGACTACGCAAAGTTTCCCCGGAGTCCGTATATCCCTACTAAAGTGCAAGAATCAGGCGGTGGAGTCGTGTTAACTGAGACAAACTGGGAAACTGTGTTGAGCAATGCGTACGGTGGCATTCCTTGCCCGTCGGGTTACTACTGCTCAGAAGGAGCCGAGCAGCCGAGTAGTTGCAGTAGGGGTTCCTTTAGACTGGAAAAGGGAGGGCGCTGGCCATCTGACTGCTCCTTATGCCCCGCAGGGTGAGAAACCGCAACGCGTCTCATTCAGCGGTTAAGCTAGAAACAGTGATTTATTCGCCCTTCCCTTGGAGCGTTGCATCCCACTAAATGGAGAGTGAGGGGTAGCAGCACGCTTCATCCACGCCTGAAACGTTCATGAGTGAATGCTTTACCGCCCATTTCTGGCTGGAGCAAAGTATTAAATTTAATTTAAACAGCCACATCCTCTTTTTTGCATGGCATGCAGGTACTACTGCCTTCCCACGGATGCACTTCCTACACCGTGCCCAAAAGGCCACTATTGTAGCCGTGGTTCCCAAACCCCGGAAGCGTGTCCACAGGGCTATTACAACCCGAAAGAAGGGCAGTCCACATCGGCGAGTTGCTTGCTATGCCCTGCTGGTACGACACCTCTGATGTAGTTCCCTTGTCAGACAAGCAAAGGAGATTTTGGAGCTTCCATATTGCTTGTCATAAATGTTTTCCGACATTGCAGAAGTGTTCATCGGCCTACATTCTGTCCTACATCCTCAGGAATGGTCTGCCCGGAAGAGGGAACTGGCGAACTGGCAGATGAAAACACATGTCCTCGGGGGCATTTCTGCCTGCAAGGGTCGAGTAAGGCTATGCCGTGTTCTCCTGGATATCACAACCCTCAAAAGGGCTCACTTAACTCGTCTGCTTGCCAACCTTGCCCAGGTGGGTGCCAGAGAGCATCGCAAGCCAGCCACAGCGCAGGACAGCTTCGGAGTGTGTGCTCGGCTTGGCAATATTTTGGCGACCCTCACGTTTCATATACTCAGATGTAATCTCACGCCGCGGTCGGATTGCGCAGGGGGCGTCTACTGCGGGGACCAAGGAACCCCAGATCTCTCTGTTCCGTGTCCTGGAGGGCACTATTGTACTGCTCAAAGCCCAGCAGCAGTGCCGTGTCTACCTGGCACTTACTGTCCCGTTGGATCAGCAAAGCCAATCCCATGCCCTGGAGGGTCATTCTGCCCTATGATGTCAGCTGAACCCAAAGCCTGCCCTCAAGGTTTCTTCTGCCCTGAAGGAGCAAAAGCTGCTTTTGCTTGCCCCGCTGGGAGTCGAATGAATCCTTATGACATGTTGCGAAGCTCGGCGAGCACTGCTTGTGAGCCGTGTGCAGAGGTAAGATAAATGGGCCACGTATTGCATGCTCAATGCAGCCCCTCAGGTTCACTTTCATAAGCTGAACCTTCTCGTACAGCATCAATTCGTCTTGAGTGTTTCCTATATGTTTCCCTTGTTGTGGGGTAGGGGAGTTACAGCGACTCCGATGGGAGCGCCGACTGCACTCCTTGCCATCCTGGTTATATCTGCCAAGAAGGCTGTAGCAGCAAGTACGCTACAGAAAATCAGCCAGGCATCCGTTTGTCCCGGCCATGTGGGCTTAACTTCTAGTGCCCTTCGTCTCCATGTTGAGTCTGTTGTGCCCTTAAGGTACCCCCAAAGTCTAATTGGAGATGGAGGAGTACCTTGCATGCCAGGTTACTATTGCCCAGAGGGTTCATCTTCCATGATTCCGTGCCCAGTTGGTACATACAATCCGGATTCCGCAAAGGGAAGTCCCGACGACTGTCTAGAGTGTCCGGTAAAGCATGCCCAAAAGATTAGCATCCACTCGTTCCATGAACGACTGCACTTTCGTGTTCTAGATGTTAATGCAGGCTATATTCGTGCCTTGCAACACTTGACCTTCACTTGACAGCACGTTTACGTATTGCGCATTGATTAGGTTGGTTCATTTACCAACGCTATGGGGCAAAAAAGCTGCATAGCCTGTGGAGGCAGCTCCTTCACTGAAGTTGGATCCTTCGAGTGCAAATGCTTGGGAGCAAATAGGGTTTACCAGCCAAGCGTAGGGGCTTGCGTCTGCAAGACAGGATACGAGCATGTTGTCTCTGGTGAGTTGGATTAATTCCTTTCCTGTTAGTATCCTGTGCAAATTGGCGGTCTGGGAGTCACCCACCCACTAGTTATCTGAAAACTTCCCTGGAGCCCCTGATTCGCAATCAGAAACGAACTAGATCCATGATTCTCTTTCTAATGATATCTTGAGCTGCCTACGTGCGGAACTGCAGGCAAAGACGTATCGGATGAAGACGGCTCCGAGCCATGTTCTCCAAAGGTAAGGGTGGTCGTTGAGCGTTTTGAACCTCATGGGCCTGCTTAAATTAAGTTCATAGGGTAGATTAGAGTACTCAACTCTTCCCTACAGTGAATTGTGTTTTTTCCTGTCATGCTTGTTCAGGAGTATCCCGTATGCACGGGAAGCAGAGTGTATACACACACCGGAAGTTGTCAAGATACGAGCCAAGTCTGTGAAGACTACTGTGGGCCCAAGGGAGGCAAGTACAAACCGGAGAGCACCCTGTGCGAATGCTCTGGTCTTTCCGATGCTGACGAAATCTGCGATGAGGGATGCAAAGAAAGGCAGAAAGCCATTTCGATTGAAAACGGAAACCTTGTGGTAACAAATCAAGGGGCCAGCATCAACGCAACCTTCAGCTTAGCGACTCTCGGCGGACGTTCTGATGTGTTATTTGGCAACCTAGACTGCCCAGCAGGGAGCTGTCCAGCAGTATTGTACTCCGTGTCTCCAGGTTAGAGTATTCTCGTTGAGGCTAGATTAGAGCGCTCGTAAGATAGTAGTTCACTAGATGACTGTTGGTCTCAATACGCCGCTCGTGGCAGTGCGTCGACGGTGCCAATGCGCTGTGAGCAGATGGCAGCACACATGGCTATTTTGGTGTTCCTGATGAGCTACTGGCGGTAATCAACGACCGGCTGGACTTAGAAGCTGCTAACGTGCGGGCCGCAGTTTTGGACTCGTCAAGGCAGCCTCAACCGATGTTGCTTCGTGCGGAGGCTCAAGTTCCGTCGCTCGAGAGCCCTGTACTATGCATTATGACTGGATCATCCGTTTTATGGATATTGGAGTCAGGAAAGGAGCCCGTATATCCCGTGCACGTCCGCGATTCCCTCTACAACACGGACACGAGATTTGACGCCGGAGAATTCAAGTGTGTCTGCTGAGCAACTGAGGATAAACATGTTTTTCATTTGAGACCAGGAGGAAACAAAGTATTTGCACACTTTGCATACCGGCCGTTGTTGATATGCAAAACGCGTCAGAATTGGTGATGTGTGCACTACAGCAACCTTAAGACTGAGATGGAATCTGGAGCTCCATTGGTGCTTTTTGGTCACACGTTTACGAGCCCGGGAATCTTGGTCTTTGCCACAAACCGTAATTCGAACCGCATTGTCTTTATTAAGGTCGTGGACGAAGAGGCGCACTGTGGATCTATGAAAGCTGGCTTGCCATACCCAGCAACAAACGAGTTCATCGCAGCTTTATCCCTGGCGTTTCCTGAAAACGTTCGCTTTGGAGCCCCTGACTGGTCAACATTGTTTATTACATTTGGAATAGTATTGCTTATTGCACTTTGCTTCTTGCTTCTGCAATACCAGCTGCGCACCCGCTACTGGACATTTGCACCGCCTCTTCAAGTCGAGCACGACAATGATGCAAAGGATGAACCGTGAGCTCATTTCAGTTAAGCCTTTGGTCACGAAGAGGTCTCCGCTCCTCTGTTTCAGTGTACCGTGCAGATGTAACGCGCTAGAAACACCGGTCTGAAACTTCGTTCATCTTTTTGTTTTTTTGAGTATTTCTGGATGTGAGACTCAGTGAAGTCGCTTGTTCGCATTCTCAGGCAACCAACTCGGCCAAACATTTTCCAACCATCAGTACTCTGCTGTAAAGGAAAAGCAGCTCACGAACCAGAGGTCACACAGACATTCACTGACTTGGACCCTCGTGTTTTCCAGGCTGTATATTGCAAGCTTCTTGAAACAATGAGTATGCTAAGAGAACAACTAGAGCACATGGGAATGCAGCAAGACCAGCTTATCGAACTCGAGCTCGATATGGCTGGGCCATTACGCACATCGTTGTTTCCTATCTTAGCCGAGGCTTCCGAAAAAAAGGTGAATTTATATAGTGACGAGAAGCATACACCGAATGTGGCCTTTTGTCCTAGGGAAAAAGAAAAAGACAGAAAGATACGGCACCCGCTAACCATTCAATTCGATGCAAAATATCAGTGCAGCACCTGAAGGCTATTGGTGCTGTGGCTTCGCAGGCGTGGGTTGAAGTAGAAGATGCAGAATTGAGCGAAAAGCTGCTCGATATGAAAAGCCTAATGCACCTTCGAAAAGGAGCCTTTGAGGAGGCAGTTCGGAAAGCGTATGAAGCCATGACAGATGCTGAAGTGAGGCAGGCGGGCTGCACTAGCAGTGCGGCTCAGCAGGAAGCAGCTGCAATAAGCGAACAGAAGCACCACAGTACGCCCTTATGAGAAGCTCAGATATACCCTTTTTCACAGCATTCACTTTCGGATATCAGGAAGGATTGTATTCGTGTGGTTTTGGGTGCATTTTGGTAGAGCCAGACACTCGAGCAAGCAAATGCTCCTAATCTGTACGCGAGCCTGGAATCTCAAGCAATTGAGGCAACAATCCGTCAAGCATCAGCAGCCTTTATCCAGGTTGCAGGCCTTAAGCCAGAATCATTTGCTGCCGCCCTTGGTGTAGAGCAAACAATTGCCACAACACAAGCATTGAGGCACCTACAGGCAGTAGATGCAGCCACCCAGACGCTGAAGGAACTAACGACGAAGCTCAACGAACAAGACCCCAAGGCAGCGGAAGAACTGTTGACGACTTGCAGTTCTCGCATAAAGCAGAGACTTGAAGTAAATATGTGATGGCATTTAATGCTTCCCCTCTTTTACCATTGCTTCCAAAAAACCCTACACCGCAGTTCCATGTGATACCGTGGTCAGGCAAGCTCGATTCATATTCAACACGGTTTTGCTTGCACCTGGTGAGGCTTTTGCAGGCAAGCGACCTCTGGTCTGTTAGCAACGATGTTCTCAAGACGCAGGCAAGCAAATGTACTCTAAAGCGCAAGCTTCGCTTGCACATTCGGACATAAGAGACAAACGGATTCACTCTCGCTTCCCTCTTGTGACCAGGCAACAGTGATTTCCGAGCACATGGAGATCTGTGAAATGAGGCGCTCAATTGACGCAATTATCGGAGGTCTTATCGACCAAAGAAATTCGGCATTCACCCAGCAGGTGGGCTTTCCACGTCTTGCGCTACCACGGGCCGAGAAGCGTATTCTCCAAAGTCCGTAGTTCATACGCTGGTGGTTTGTGTTTCACGTCTTAAACACCTCAACAGCACGTACTGCTGCTTGTTTTCCTTGATTTGGCTGGGAGCGTTTCTGAATTGTGCAGTGGTTTTTTGCATCTTTCGCAGCAATGTTGCAGGGACTCATCCTTGCTGAACAACCTGGTGGAATTCAGCAAAGCAGTTGCATCCCTCCAAGAAGATATTTACGGCCACTTTTGCAGTGCACGAAGACGATACGAAAAGGCTCTATCTACAAAGCGGCTGACCATGCTTCCTGCAATCCAGAAACAGTTTGCGGAGACTGCTGAGAGCATCTACAAGGTCAGGCTCCACACAGAAGGAAGTGGCAATTCTTTTCTTTCCTTAGCGCATGTAGTCATTCATAAACCTTATTTCCTGTTCCCTAGTACCAATGGTAGGTGGTACGAAGTCATGTCATCTTTAGTCGACTGAAGTGTAAAGGAAGTAGGTGTTCAGCATGCTTACTCGTTGTTCGAGCTTCTGGGGGTGGAGTGTGTGCATACAGGAATTTCTGCAGCAGCAAACTGATGCGGAAGCCGTGTTGCAGGAGTCCATGAAATCAAAGACCACAGAATTAAATGCATCTATCATGGAATTGGTTTCACGGTGCAGAAAGGAGCTGGAAGAAACCAAGCGGGTAGATCTTGCTGATATGACGCTTGAGCGGCTGCTGCTTGAATCAACGCAAGAACTGATTCTTCTAGAAGCTTGCAGATGAACAGCAAAACCCGTGTTCGTGCTTTTGAAACTTCAGGAAATTGCAAATATCGAGCAGATCACCTGGTCCAAGCGTGAAGACATGGAAACCGAAATGCTTAGAGCCTATCATTCTGCACTCTCCCAAACAAGGCAGGGCCAGCTGGCATACAGGCAAGCAATATGCTTTGCTCTGCAGGGCTCCTTCATACTATTTTCGAGTACACAAGTTGCTCTGGAAGGGAGTTCGTTCAGCAATTCCTCACCCCTAGGAAGTTACTATACTTCACAACGAACGCCGCACATAGTATTGTACGCCCCAGCGGTCCTGCCGCAGCACACATGTGCTTCCCCTGCATTTTCATCGACAGGCACGAACTAGAGAGAACGCTGATCGCCGAAAAAGCCAGAAACGAGTGTCTGATTCGTCTCTACGTGGCGGACGAGTCAGCCGAGGACATATCAGAAGAATGCAGGGTTGCTACGGAACAAGTAGGTGGTGCTTCTCAAAAAGCATAGGAAACAATGAAGCTCTTTTTGGCCAAATATATGTGAATCTATCCCACCTGTTGAACTGCAGCATGGCGTTTCCTGTTTGCAGCATCTGGATGCTGTTTCTTTTGAACAGCGAAGTGCACTCTCAGATTTGAAAGTTGCCATGGACAGCGAGTACGCTCGGTCTGTTCGCATTGCCAGAGAACGGTCGCGCATTTCAAGAGCCCTTGCACAGGAAGAACAGAAGATAGAGCGTCTGCGGCACGATTTAAAGTTTCGTGTTGCAACAGAGGAGCTTAGCTGCTTGTTGAATGCTCAGATTAAGCTTGATGACAACAGAAGCCAAGTGCGTCCCTCACCGGGATCACCACGCAAAACAGCGACTCACTTACGGCAGTTGTGCCACATATTTTTGGCGCTTTGTCTTCATTTGCGTTGCATTTTGCTTGCGTGGGTCGCACATGCAGAGCGTTAAACACTTTCATCAGCGGCTGATGCTTGAGCTGGAGGACTACATAAGGAAGTTGAGGGTAGGCACCCGTGCGAATTTGCTTTGGCAGCCTTGGCCTGAATTCTCGTCGGGTCGAAGGAACTAAATAGAAGTGACAAAGTATATTGTCTCTCTGCCTTTTCTTTTTTAACCGGCAGCTTTTTAGCAGCGTGTTTGTTCTAATAGGTCATCCTCGAAATTCCAGATTCCTTTACAGTGGCTGTAGAGCTACAGCAGTGCCTGGATTCACTAAACAGAAATATTCGGGGTGCTAGCCAAACGGCCGCCAATTCCTTAACTGCAGTTCATGAGAGCGTGACAAGTGTTATGCTTCAAGAGCTTAGAAATATTCGAACGGGTCTTCTTCGGGCAGAAGAACTGGAGGAGGAAGAAATAGGAAGGCGCATTGACACGCTAAAAGAGCAAGAACGGCAGTGAGTCATGCCTCAGTCCACCTAGTATTTCTGACCTATGTAACTTGGGTCAGAAGCGGCATAGTACAGTACAAACGTGAATGCTGAGCTACCTAAATCATCGTGCAGGCAGAGGGAATGGTGGACGTCAAGATGGTAGCTCAAAAGCAAACAAATACGGATTCTGCGGTTTCTTCTGATGTGCAGAATTTTGGAAGAAGACGAAGACCGGAGACGCTCCTTCAACAACACAGTTCCACTAGAGAACCTGGAAGTGGAAACAGAGATCCACGAGACTCAAGACAAACTGGCTGTGGAACGAATCAGGCTGCAGTTTATTGAAGACGAACGAGATGCCCTTACCGCCCAAATATCAGAAGTAACGATTTGCACCGGTTCAAAACTGAAGAGAACAGAAATGGTTCCTCTTTATGCACCAGCCACATGCTACCCAATAACGAACTATTAGCGCACCACGTAATATAATGACATGGAAACAATGCGGTGGGTTGCAGGCGAAAGCAGAGGCGCTGTGTCAGGGCCACGAAGCAGAACTCCCGGGCATCATCGACTCTCTGAAAGTACGTCGGTGGCTCGTTGTTTTCCCTCTTAGAGTCTGTTTCTTAAGGGAACGCCCTAGCCGTCTTCTTGAGCGCTTTCCATGCAGAAAAAATCCTTGGCGCGTGTAGAAGAAATGAATGAAAGGGTACTTCAGCAGAGCGAGTGCCGGGAAGCCGAGCACTGGAAGTCCCAAGAGACTAGAAAGGAACTTATATCGAAAAGACTTTCTCTTGCAAACGATGCACGCGAAAAAAGCACACTATGGCTTGAACGGCAGGTGAGACGGTTTTTAGAAATTGGCTGTCCACACCACCGCCGCATCCCAGGTGGTGATTCTTGCTAGCGTGAGCCTGGAATGCTGTTGACAAGGCAAGTTCTGCACGCGCGAGCACTTTCTCTTTGTGCAACTCCCTCCGCTCTGTCTGCCATCCCTCCAGTTCAGCGTGAGCCGAGACATATCAAAGCGGCAGCACTTGGAAATGCACCGGCTACTCTGCCAGACCACTGACAAGCTGTTTTCGGCCTTAACTGGAACAATGCAAAAATTCGAATCCGACCCTTCTCTAGCTGGTGAAATGACAGCAATAACAAACACTGTTCTGCATGAAGATGCATATGCTAGCATGCTCCTCACTATTTCGCCGCTGATGGCACCACCCTCAGTATCACAAAACGAAAGGCGAGATCTTCTGAAGAGCAGTTTCACCCAGTGGGAAGAAACAGTCCAAGTAGCTTGTCAAGCTCGCTCAAAGTACCTAAATTATTCCCTCCAACGCGCTCGTTCGCGGAGAGAGAGACTATATTCAGTAAGCATTCCGACTCTTCGCACGTCTGTAGCACATGGGGGCAGCAACCTCTGAATGGTTGCCACAGCCATCCAGAGGGTGGAGACATAGATGCGTGCAGGCTGAGGAACTGGTCCGCAACAAGCTCCAAAGATCAAGGGAAGCTGAATGGACTTCCATTGTCCTGGACAAAGCAGCAGCTGATAATTCCTTTACCCTGTCAACTATGGGGCAGTCTGGGTAAGCTGAAAACTTTTCTGGCAAGCACGATGCACATCAGAGTGTTAAAACGCCTACAGTAATGCTTCATATAGATACTTGTGCACCAGTGTAAGTGCCAGTCTGCTGCAGTGTCTATCGCAACGGTAATTCTAACAGTTGTCAGGGAGATGCGCATTGGTGGCAGGTTGTGGGCAAGAGGTTACTGCACTTCTGTCCAAGAAGGCATAAGGAAGCAAACTGAAGAACTTAAAAATAAACAGGCTGCAGAGCTCGCTGCATTCGAAGACGGGCTGAAGGTGAGTTTCCCTCTAGCAGGTATCTGATGGCAAAGTTGCCTTTATAGCACAGGCAGCTCAACTCTGCGCTCGCCCGTGGGCTGACGGAGCAGGCAGCACGGCTTTTAGACTGCTGTAAAGGGGAATAGCAACCGCATGGTGGTGAGGTTGCTATGCTCCTTTACAGCAATCTCAAAGCGCAAAATCTGTAGAAATACAGGATCTAAAGAACAAGCTGGAACTTCTACAACAACGAATCGTGAGTCCCCGTATAGTGCAGCAACCCAGGGTAGAAATTTCAATTGCTACTGGATAATACTGTGCAAATGGTGACGGCAATCATTCGTCTCCGAACTATTTCGAATGCAAGCTTTTCCTGTGTATTTTCAGGGACAGCAGGGGGACGATCCAGGTACTGAAGTATTTAAGCACAACTAAACTTAATGGTGCCCATGGATCATGTTTAAAGGATGCGAAAACCCTCTGCTCAATACTTAGAATAGCAGGATGGCATTTGTAATCTCTTTCAGAGGCTGTGGAGGCTATTCGCCGAGAAGCAGAAGCTACTCAGAAGGAACTCGCAACACTTGAGGTGCGCTAAATAGTTAAGGCGCCCAAACGTGCTAATCATATGCACTACGTTTTACATAGCGCAGACTAGGGGAGTATTCAACTATTTCTGCTGTAGGCTTTGACAGCAATTTCTGCTAGGGGCTTTGACAGCACTGGCGGATCAATATCATCCTTGCTCTAGATCAAAATTTGTCTTGCCCGTCCACCGAAATGCTATGGCTAGGCATTTGCAAGCACCGAACAGCAGTTCCTGCAGCCTTGCGCAGTGCCTGCGGCTCCACAGTGCACCGTAGTTGTCACAGTAGAAAAAACAATTTCTCCTGCCTTCACCAGTTTTACTCATGAGTTTGTTCCTTTCCTGTTTGTACGGGACCAAGGCTGCTGCTCACCTTGAAGCGGAGGCTGCCGATGTCCAGAAGCGGGAATTCGTCGAGGCGCAGAAGAAAGAGCTTCTTCAGCACGAACTTAAGAAGCAAAGAGAGTTCATGGAGGCTCAATGGAAGGTTAGGGTTTCGTCGGGCTCCGAACTGGTTCACAGTGTAGCATTGGAAGCCATTAGGGAGTGCACGAAGTCCCCGAAGTCCCTGCACATTTGAGCTGCAACTACTCAAGACTGGGAAGTTTGAAGAACTGCGTAGCATGCAGCTGGATCCGGCTAGCCGTTGTTGCACTGTTGTGCTGCAGCTATCCAGGATTGCGAAATTTGAAGAACTGCGTAGCATGCAGCTGGATCTGTCTAGCAGTGCCGCAGCGCAGAAGGAGGTTAGGCTATACATTTTTCAACGTTCAGTTGCCTGTAAACACTTGCAGATGAGAAACCTTGCAAATGACAGTTATGCTTGTAGTGTATTGAACTGCCGCCTAGATTGCTGCAGCATACGCTATTTTACAACCGACTTATCAGGGACAATACTTCGCTGCTGCTACCGCTAAATACTCCAGGGGGTTCTGCACAGCAGTTTGTTGCCTGCAGCTGTTAGCAGCATGCCACGAAGCTGAGCTTCGAGATCTGAAGGAGCTGCACAGTCGTCAACGAATTCTTATTCTCAATCAATTTTTGCACCAATTGCAACGAGAGGCAAAGGAGAAGTTCCAGTAAGGATCTTTTCAGTGCTTCGGGTTGTTTGCACCTGCCACTGGGTTGTTCGTTGGCTGGTCTTGGTCATGCAACCGAGCTCTAATAATTGTATTCTTATTGCAGCCCTGCAAAGAGTTCTCTTACCGGTTCGTTGAGCACGCCAGAACACTCCCATGGGAGTCAGAGCGACGAAGCCTCTGGTGTCGCAGAGAAAGCAGCTTCACAGGAAGTTGATGTGAGAAAATTGGTCTGACCCCTCCAGTCACGCTTCATACAACTCCATTCAGTATCACCTGTCATTGCCGGTCCCAAGCAGTGGCAGTGCTGTTATATTCGGTGCTTATCGCTCAGGATTATGTCAAACAAGCTATGTCGGAAAAAGCAGCACAGGTGAACTAGTTTTCTCCCATTTGCTCCTTGGTAATTGTGGAGCTGTGCAACTGTACAAACTGCGGCAATGTATCCACACAATATCGTATATATCAGTGATGTAGGTCAGCTGACGGAAATTCTGCCAATACTCCACAGGTAGCGGCAGAAGAAGAAGAGGAAGTGAAGGAGCTGAAGGAGAGGCATTACACTGAGCTTGCCGAGGTCAGTCAGCCTGTGCAGGAATAAATGCTTACGAGCCGCACCATTTCGTCACCTCTCCTCATTACCTCCTACACAAGTAATGCTGAGTAGCTTGCAACTGCAGTGGCGTGCGTTTTGACACAGCTGGTGAAAAGCAACGAAACTGCTACGAAAGGGCCAACAGCGCCCGTGAAGGTACGCGTAAGCACAACTCGCGGATCCTGCAGTATCAACAATAGCAAAATGTTCCCTTCAACATACAATGTCAGCGTACATACGAGGATGGAATCCTGAACAAGCTGTGAGTGTGCACTGAGCCTGGAACTGACCAGACTGTCCAAGTGGTTTTGCCTGATGAGACTGCAAGTGGCGAGGAAGCTACGATCCGTGGGGAAGGTCACTCCCCTGATCAAGCTAGAAAGACCCTTGAGAATGCGCCTAGCAAGGTTGTCGCTGAGTGGCAAAAACGCATGAGGTCTGGGAGCTGCGCAAGCATCCTGATTACCAAGGAGGATGGAGCTGACAAAAAGGCAGCTGCCATATGCAAGCATCTAGAACAATTCCTCAACGCCGTGACTCGGGTGCAGAGAGAGGAAAAGGACAGGCAAAATAAAATTATGGAAGAAAAGATGGCCAAACGCAATGAACGGCGCATCGCCAAAGGGAAGCACAGGAGGAGAACCGGAAGCACTGCTGCAAAAAGAGACAAATATTCCGTAAACGATAGTTGATCTCTATATTAAAGCCAACTTATACGACCTTAATCAGTTTCCCGATATATGGTGCTATTCATTGGAAGAAGAGACTGGGCATATCTGGTGAACAGCCTTCGTATCAGTGTGTATCCGTATATGCCTTCTGCGTACAATTGTTGCCAGGGACCTCGGAAGAGCGTACTGGATTTCAAGGCCGAACGGTTGCAGACAACGCGGCAGAAGGAGAAGCAAATGAAGTATGTTTCACCTTATGTGGAGACTGGTTGCCATACACCTCGTTTGGATTAAAGAAGCAATCAGTCCAATTTCACAATGTGCTGCATATTGCTTTTATTCATTTTTAGAGAGCAGTGGAAGGCAAAAAGGGATGCCATTGAAAAGTGGCATCCTCTCTTTTGGAGCATTGTGGAGGAGGAGGCCAAGCACGGGTCTTATGAAGCGTACGAAGATAGCACAAACGTTGTCGGTAAGGCAGCGGTTACAACCAGGCGCAAGTTATTCCCTGCTTGTCGCGCTTGCAACCTGGATATAGCGTTGGTCCCAGGAATGTGTGCTTGCAGCTCGTGGGCCAACTTTGTGTAACATCGAACGTGTGATAAACTCACTGGAAGAGGGGTCCTTCCTGAGAAATATGATTGCAAACCTAGGAATACTTGTTAAGGCATTCAACACTTTGGGGGCATCGCCGGATATTCCTACGACCGACAGCGAAGGCAGTGAGTCTGACTCGAGCTCTAAGTCCAGCAGCAGCTACCGAACAGAGGAACCAAGGCAACGGCGGAAGGTCTCGGCAGACTCTGACCAGGAATCTCGAAGCAGCGATACCGGTGAAAGTTCTGATGAAAGCAGTGATGAGAGCAGCAGCGAAGAAAGCAGCAGCGAAGAAGACAGCACGGAAGGAAGCAGCAGTGAAGAAGGAAGCGAAGGGCACACTAGCAACGAGAGTAGTAATACAAGCGAAGACAGAAGACACAGCCAGACGCAGGCTGATGGGCCGTCAGCTATGACAACTTCGAGTAAGCGCGATGCTTCTCCAGAAGGTGAATTGGCTCACGAGGCATCAAGCCGTTCCTCAACGGACAGTATGGACTCGAAAGCCGCTCAACAAACAAAAGCAGAAAAGGACAAAGACAGCAGCGCGAGCAGTGAAAAATCCGAGAGCAGCAGCAGCGACGACAGCGAAGAAGATAGTAGCGGGACAAGCAGCAGTAGCAGTAGCGCCAGTATGAGCGGGGCTAGCAGCGAAAGCGGCAGCAACTCTGTCGACGAGAGGAGTAATGACAGCAGCGAAGAGGCCAGCAGCGATTCCAGCAGCAGCAGCAGCAGTGGGAGCAACGCTCAAAGAACCCATAGTGACACCGAAAAGAGCCAAGCTATCAACAAACATGGTAATGGAAGCGAATCCTTTGCGTCAAAAGGCAGTCGTGCCTCTCAGCCAGAAGCTGCTGAAGATGTAGATAATGAGAGCTCGTCTGGCTCGTCGGGGAGCAGCAGTGCATCTGAAGTGGGATTGCCTCAGCCATCCAGCAACTCGAGTGTATCTGAAAGCTCTTCACGTATAAACGTGCCTATTGACAACAGGCCACGCCAGCAGGGTAGCAGCAGCAGCCCAAACGGAAGTACCAGTGGAAGTTCAGGGAGTAGCTCCAGTAGCCGGCAGTCCAGTACAGCGGGTACTGAAACAAGCAGCGATTAGGACATTCGCTATCATAGCATTTCTGGAGGCGGCGCTTTGCTCATATGTACTAACAGCTTCGTTTGCATCACATATTGCCTACAACTGCTCTAGTTCTAACCATAAAACCGTGATGCACCAAAAGCGTCAAAATGTCTTCAGGGAACTCGTTCAGTCTGCGCAGAATCATGCAGACTTGGGCCCCCGCAAATGTTTTTCATCTCTCCTTATACCTTAGCAGATGGCCATAGGTTTTTTATTGGGTTGTCGTCTCCTTTGTGACAGCACTTCGAACCTAAACTAAGGTGATGTGCGGAAGGGAACTGGGGGCTCCGGCCACTCACCCTCACCAACGGATTTCAACTATGGATTCCCTCGTTTTCGTGGGAAAGATGCTAAAGCCATTAATGCGCAATCCAGTGAATGCTTTACTTCAGAATATCTTACACTTGCCTTTGGGTACTTCCACTATATACGATCGTCGTTTAGTTTGGCATTTCCCCCATTTCTCCGCCAGTGGTACATGACTGGCGCATAGCACAAGGTGCCATGCGCATTGCTCCACTTCCCCAGAACGCATCTGCCTTTCTCCCTCTCTCACGTTTTCAGCACAGCGGCACGAGGCTATGCAATGGATAAGGAGAGGAGGCTTTCTGTTCTGAGCTGGTGCATGCTCAGTTGCAGCCTTTTCTGCTACCACTCCTGCGGTCCCGGGACCCTCACTCTCGCCCACACGGAAACTTTCTCCTACCTGTATGCTAAAGCATTGGGCAACCACTAAACGCTTGGTTGACGTTCACTAGCCTAAATGCAAGCAAACGTTGATGCACGTACGTACCTCTGGCAGTGCCCGCTGCATCTCCCCCCCTCCCTTCCCCAAATAACATACGTCCTGCTCGCCCGAAACGCGTTAGCAAAAAGGGGTCAAGGGGAGCGAAGAAAAAGCCAGGTGTGAGGAAGCTGCTACAACATTGCAAATGTAAGTGAAATATAAGGGTGTGGGGTACTGAGCCTAGCTGCTCTTAGCAGATCATGCTGCTAATCACATCCTGTTCTTCGCCTCTGCGTTGGCTCAGGCCAACGCAGAGGCGAAGAATTTCTGATAGCTTCTCTGCAACCTGCTTGCGTTGGGATTGCAGCCGAACTACACTGCGGGCTTTGTAGCTTTAAAAAAAGGTGTAGGATAAGCCAACACAAAATAGCGCAGTTGTAGAGCTCACGATGAGAGGCTTCGAAGCCTTAATCAGAGCTAAGCCAAAAAATGTACAAAACATAAATGTATCTTTGACTTGGACTCCAAGCTAGTCGCAAGCAGAAGGAGTGTGGTGCACCGGATCGGGAATATGTTTGACCCAAAAGAGCACCCAGGCATTAATGTATGGAGCCCTCTTTACACCGTAAACTGTATAAAAAGATAGATTTTAAGGCAATCCCAGCTTAAGCTACTTACGGTTTCGGCACTATTCGCTGAAACAAGGAAAGCACCTGGTAGATCCGGATAGTACGTTGCTCACCCAAACGACCGTCAGAACTCAAGAGGCGTCGCTGCTGGCCGCGTGACCACGTAATATAACGCTGTTGATCCGTCTGTACTTTGCTAGACTTTGTTTCAATACGCTCTCCCCGTCTTCTCGGTTATACAGCTGTTGCTGAGAGATGGACATGGTTTCAATGGGTCTCTGGCTTGTTGTGAGGCACCAACATTCTCTGTGTGTGTCTACAAGTTCACTTATGGGGGTGCATATTTAGTTTAAGCCGGAGCTTTGACTCGAGCAAGAATAGTAAACAAAGATAGACCCTCGACAAGCGAGCATATCAGCTATTATAGTATAGCATAGTATAGTATATTTATAGAGAGTCGCCAGCATTTCCCTATTCCTGCCATTTTGTTGCTTTTGATATTGGACCTGTACGTTCTAAATAAACCCAACATCACACAACGGAAGCCTCTCACGAAGAGGGTGAAGCTTTTCATCAATGCATGGAGATTCGCTCACTGATATACCCGTGTGCACGGAAACGTCCAGGGAGCACTATAATATTAGATTATAAAATCCGTTCAGCAGAACTCGGGATTTTCCGCACCGTGTGGCCGTCAGCCTTAGCCCAGCTTCTGCGGCTAGAACAATCGATAGTGAATAGCATCGTGAATTTCGGCGTTGAGAAACACTCTCAGCAAGCTAATAGTTCTGCATAACACTGAAAACCCCGTTGCTACTCATTGTTTCGTGGGTGAAAAGAAAAATAATCCAGTATGTACGCAGCAGCTTTACAAGATCTGCAACTGTGTATTCGGGTATCAGCAATGCTTTTGCGATGGGCATTTACTGTTTAGACCAATCGTGAAACACCGCATCTGTAGAGGAATCTCCAGAGATGCGTAGACGGTTGTTAGGTGTTCTATAAGCACACTTAGTACGCCTGTTTACACCACCATGGTCGCTGGTAACTCTATTCATGCCTAATGGCACGGTGAGTAACGTCAAGGCGCCGTGTTCTGTAGTTTGACGCCTGAGCTGATTACTATACCGCAGGCAGCAATCTCTCACCGCCCCAGGCGAAGTGTGACATATATCACCTGCACACTTGTCTCTCACCTCGCAGAGTGCTGCGCAAAGTGTAGCGATATGCTTTATTTAGTTATATGCTAGCCCCTTCAACACAGGAGAGGCGGCGCAGACCGTTTGACTGCTTACGAACAAGCAGTATGGCATGTGTGACACTTGCTCTCGCCTCTCGACCTGGTTGCAGGCTGGCTACGTCCGGTCAAGCAAGCGTTTAAAATCTGTCAACACTACATTCAACAAAGGGTAGCGCACACATTTGTTTTGCACGTGGGCCTTCCTTGCCGCATTAGTTGCAGCAGGTTCCCTTTCAGCCCACGACAGGCCGGCTTTTTCCACCCCAGCAGCAGGCCCCTGATATGGTTTGCACAGGGAGCCTGGAGGATGGAGTGGAGACAAGCTTCCCTTTTGGCACTATGCACACACAAATTCGGGAGAACTTATGTTGTAGTGAACAGCTGGCCTACACTGTTACTACGTAGGCCCCCTATGCTATTCTGGCTAAGTGCACACTTCAGATCTACTAACAGAAGTCCTCGATCCTCGCCAAACAACTACTTATTATCGTAAACAGCCTTAAAACCATGAGTTCGTATTATTGTTAGGTAAGACAACCCAGAATAATAGAACTGACTGTTGACCCTCACAGTGGGTCAGTGCCAACCTCGCATCCAGCCCCATGGCCGGTGTAGGCTAGCGAGCACTCTGATCCTATTAGGTTTTCCTTTTCTCTAAAAGTGCCTTAAATCCTTAAATATTCTATCTTATTTAAGCCATTTCGAGCTACGAGGCCCCGAGGACTCACATCGAAGATCCATTGTAGTGCCTGTGCACTACACTCTGTCTAGCCTACGGATCTATCGTAGTAACAGTGTAGGCTAACTGTTCACTACATTTGGGGGCTGCTCCGGGATTAAAAAAAAACAAACAAAAACAAACAAAAAAACAATAATTTTTCTTCTTCTGCTCATTTCATTTCACACAAACAACATCATTCTACGGACGTGGGGACCTCGGCGAGCAAGTCTCCTGGAGGCAATCGCCATGCACTTACGTAATGGCCGAGTGATAAGTCCACCCGAACCAGCGTCAAGGCGAATGTCCACGGTACAGGAACAAACTCGATTCAACCGCACTTCGACACCTCAACCGTCGCAACGAGAACTTCCTCATATTGCGGCTCCAAAGAAACCGGTTGTGGAAATGCAGTCACAAGAGCATCAGTCCGATGAAATAGCCAGACTAAGGCAAGAAGTAGAACGGCTGTAGAATTGCCTTATTCAGATGAGTGTGCAGCGGTCGTCATTCGTACCACCCCTGCCCCGCGCTCGGGAGAAGGGCAATAACATGCAACCCTTCTTAATGCTTATAGAACAACGGTTCAGGAGGATGTCTCTTCCACAAGAGCTCTGGGGTGACGAGCTTGGAGAATACCTCGACGAGGACGCCCTACAGTGCTGGGTGGACCTGAAATAATCTGGTAGGGACATGACTAATTGGGCACTCATCAAACAGGAATTAATAAGATGTTTCTGCACGATAGATCGAGCAACACTCATTTACCAAATGGCAGCTAACAAATGGGAAGGGAACTACAGCACCTATACGGCTAACTTCAGTCGAATCGTGGCCCGAGGATCTCAGCTGTCGGCAGAAGACTTAGTTGGTTATTTTTTAACGAATATTCCAGTGGAACTCAGATGGGCCGTAACACAGCGAGGTACGAAACACTTCAGCCATTGGAGGGAGGCCGCCCCCGCATTAGCAGCTGTCGCCGCCCCGTGGGCAGCTGCACCGGAGGAATTCCGTAGGCGGGAACGGGAGTTCCAACTTAGTCCGGCAGGAAGAGCAGCGGAGTTTCCACGTGCGCCCGTGTCTAATGAGATTAGACGGAACACCCGAGCATCAGGTTACCGAACAAAAATGGTGTGTTACCAGTGTAAAGGCAAGGGGCACATTGCTAAGAATTGTCCAACCGGTGATCTGACATCGAACAAATCCCCAGAAACGCGTCGGAACTGCGGAGGTATGAGCCACTACGCTCGCGAATGCCGAACACCTGTTCGTATGGGGAGAGGAGCGGTTAGTCACACTTCATCGACAGCCGCACAGCAGAAAGAGCAGCGATCTGAACGTTTAAACGGGGAGCCCAGGCGTTGCGGGAGACAAACGTGCTAGGCTGCCAAATCGTGGCAGAGGTGTGATGTGCGCAGTAGCAACAGAACCTAATGCCATTCCAGTCTCCCCTCGGTGGGCAGAGAAGCTAATCCATAAGGAGCAAGGGGCACCAGCGGACGATCAAGGGCAAACTGCTTGTCGGAAGCTGTCAGCAGAGCGCCCGACAGCTGCACAGGCGCCAGCAGGCAACGGGGAGGAGAAGCGTAATACCGACAACAGCAGAGACGTGAACGTCGGAGCGTCTGTTGAGGACCATCAGTCAGTTACAAACGTTAAGTTGCCACCGTGGTGGCTGGAGCTCGTTGCAAATGAGGGCTCCAAAATCGAGGGAATGTTGTGCAACGTGGGCGCGCCGGCTGTCCTACCCGGAGAGGTGGTGGGGCGTTCCTGTGAGGCGCTCCTCGATACTGGAGCCTCACGCAGTTTCATCAACCCCCCTTTTGTTGAAGCCTTACAGCTGAAAGTGTGGAAACTTGCGGATGTGTATGTGTTTACCATAGCGAACGGTGCTCAGTTGCGTATTGATAGAACCGTGAAGCGTTTGACTATCTGGTGTGGACGGGAATGTTTTACCGGTGATTATCTAGTGGGTCCCGTCCTCTATGATACCGTCCTAGGACTTGATTGGTTGACGAGGCATAAGGTTTCCTGGTATTTCCAGTCGGACAATCTGAGGACGTATCTGGGTGGCAGGTGGTGTGAATTGCCCTTGGTTCGTACACACATGGCCAAACGAACTGAAGATGACAACCAAGTCGCGCCCAAAAGGACTCCAGCCGAACAAGCGTACGACCTTCTGGCTCGGCAAGTGGCTCAGATGACCGAGGAGGAGGCCGCTGTCCTTTTACGATCGCCTCCCACGCGAACTAAGCAGCGCACCAAGCCTGGAAAGAAAGTGCCTATAAAACCTTGATCGAACAAGCACGAGCAAACACCACTGGGTTACGACCTCCACTCCAAGGGTTGAATATGGTATTGGCTTTGCCCGAAGCTGACGTATCCGTTGCCCTTAGGATACCTGAAGAGCAACAAGGAGCCTTGTGCTGCGCAATTATTAGTCACGCCAATACACAGGCAGAGGAAGCCCTCCCTACACCTGCAGTGGATATACCGCATGCTACGGATGATGAAAATTCCCCATGGCCTATGGCGAAGCTGGATTTCACCCTCTTCGACGAGTGCATGCAGTCACCCGACTCCCAGGACCTCCGACAGGAGATAGGCGAAGTGCTGCAGACACATAGACACGCTTTCCCTGACAGCTTGCCACCCGGTTTGCCGCCCAAGCGACCGCACGACCACCGCATTTTTTTAGCCCCTGGCAAGCTCCCAACTAAATTGGCACTTTATCGTATGACTCCTGATCAGCTTCGCTTGCACAAACAGGAATTCGCCAAGCTGTCAGCTCATGGATGGATCGGTCCCACGTACTCCCCCATCTGCGCACCCACGATCATGCTTGATAAACGAGATGATGGTACAGGCGAGCGTCAGATGCGTGTGGTGGTTAACTACCAAGGCCTAAATGCGCTTACGTAGTGCCTGACTTTCCATCACGGCCGGTCCAAACGACCTTGGAGATGCTGAGCGGCGCCAAGTATTTCTCCACTCTCGACTTAGAGGCAGGCTTCCACCAGATCCGTATGGCCAAAGATGATCGCTGGAAGACAGCCTTTCGTTCAGTCTTGGGCCTGTTCGAATACAAAGTCATGCCGTTCGGACTGAAGGGTGCTCCCGCTACCTTTCAAGCAAACATAAATGCCTACTTACAACCCTTGCTAGGATATGGAGTGATTGCATATCTTGATGATGTCCTCATATATTCAGCTGATATACCTACTCATGTTGTTCTCCTACGAAAGGTGTTAAGCATCTTTCTCACCAATCAATTCTACCCGAAATTTCGCAAGTGCCAGTTCGCGCGCCAGGAACTCACGTATTCGGGATATACCATTAGTGCAGAAGGGATAAAACCTGCAACAGACAAGATCGAAGCAATCCGGGTGTGGCCAGAGGTGCTGGAGAATGAGACGCAAGTACGCCAGTTCCTTGGTACTGTTAATTACTGCCGTATGTTTATGGGTCCCGATTATGCAAACATTTCCCGTCCCCTGGTTACCCTGACTCGCAAAGACACCCCCTTTCACTGGACAGACGCACACACCCAGGCGGTTCGCCAACTCAAGCAACGTCTCATTGACTGCACCACCCTCCAGGTCCCCGACACCTCTAAGCCTTTTGAGCTCTACACCGATGGCTCCGGCTACGCCATTGGTGGCGTACTCGAACAAGCTGGACAGCCAATTGGGTTCCTCAGTCAGGCCATGACTCCCGTGCAACAGAAATATTCGACCTACGACCAGGAACTGTTGGCACTAGTCCCAGCCCTCGGCAAGTGGTCTCACCTACTTCGCGTCGCTAAGGTAACAGCATTCACTGACTATCAAGCCCTTACCCACTTGCGGCAGCTCCAGACGTTCAAGCCCTTGAGGGGACGCACCGCCCGGTGGTTAGATTTTCTCGCGGAGTTTCCTGATCTCACTATTACCTATCTACAGGGTGCACGTAACACGATGGCCGATGCGTTGTCTCGTCTTCCTTGTCATCCCTCTTCACAATCGTCCCCCGTGCCTCGTCTATCTCCGCCTCCTCTCTCGGGGTCCTTCGCACCGCTTCTGTTAGCTCCTGCACACCCAGCTCCAACTCATCACACCAGGCGGACGCAAGTCAACTACCGGCAGCTGGATGGCATTCGTCGGCGCACGAATCGGACTCGCCCGCAGTCTCCCCCCTCGTTGTCCCAGGCCAACGAGTCTTCTCCTGACGACACGGAGCCCTCCGCCATCCCTCCAGTGCGGCCCGCTGTTTCTGCAACCTTGGATTGGCCGGCAGCTTATGCGAAGTGTCCCGTCTTCCGGGTTCCCTAGAACACGGCGGTTCAGGCAGCCGGCGCAACCGTCCAGGTGGAATTTCGCAATCGCCTCCTCGCCTTCCGATTTGTCCCCGCTTTCCTCAGCGTTTGCCTACACGGCTTATGGCGTATATGTGTTCCGCAGTTTCCAGAGTTCCTTACGCACATTCTCTATAACCATCACGATCACGTAGCAGCCGGGCATCGGGGGCAGAAGGAAGCGTTCTTATCCCTCAGCAAACTTTATTACTGACCCGGCATTCGCACATACACTCGAAGCGGCTACCGGCCCCAAGTCCCGCGTGCTAGCTAGCCCCCCGCTGGTTGACTGCTTCGAGTCAACTAGCAAACCTTAATTGACCTTTCGTTTTCTCCTCATTAAATTATTTCTTGCCGAATTAGGAGCTTACATCCGGGGTATTGTAGTGCCAGGTACTACAGTAACAGTGTAGGCCAACTGTTCACTAGAACTTACCCGCTTATATATCGGAGCATTCTTTGCTGCTAGATTTTGCCGACAGCATACAGAATACGAGAATCAATAGAACTGTGGGAATAATACATTATGGTACTACGGAACTTCTACGTTGAACCAGTTCATCATGGCATATTCCTAGGCATGCCGTGAGCGGCCCAATAGAAAGCGCGCATGCGGCTTCCACACGACACAGTTAGGGTGTTCGTGCTAGACAACAACGGGATACTACATATATCGACGCAGTTAAAAGGGTTTTGCATCCCCTTCGATTGGAGCGGTGAAAACAGTGCCCCGGGAGTGCAGCAGCGGTGAGTCTCCAAGGCGGTGCAGAGAATCTCTCGGAAAAAAGCAGGCAAATGCATGTGCTATTCGCCAGCGTCTTATATGGAGGGCAGTTCTCAGGTATTCAATCGGTTTTACACAACAGGAACTACAGAATTGGGCGCTATTGATGGGGATGTTTTGAACTCTAATAATTACCAAGGATCTTCAATCGCATCGACAAACTTCTGCACGCATCAATGCGGCGTGTCGAACACATGCAAACGAGCCCAAACCAAGCAGCACATGTAGCATATGCTGTAGCTGCTATGTGCAAACCATGGGATGGGGAACGAAGAAATACGTTCGTCCTCTATGCGAACAATTATCCCTGGATATGATTGTGTTTACCGTTAGGTGAAGGCTGCAGGATGGGCGGCAGTCTCTTGCACTACCAGGGGAATCGCTGACAATGCCAATCAAACGTGTTAGCATTATTGCATTCGGCAATGCACCTGATCTTTGTAACCCAGCTTCGTACACCTGAAGCTGGAAACTGCCAGACGCAGCTTGCAGCAGCTCAGAAATGCATGAAGAGCGCCCACAAAAGCTAGGAAAGAACCCACACAGTTGAGACTGAGCGGATGCTTTTGTACCAGACGACTTTGCTGCACAGAATTTGCCAGCTCTGAGAAGGAGGACGAGCAGCTGACTAAGCGTGCCTCCAACCTAGTGGCGGCAAATGCTTTTTGTCCTCCAATCAACGAGCTGCGCTGCAATACAGAATCGCACCCACAACGAGGGAGCTACTATAGTTTTGATGCTAAGTTTCTAAAATCGTTGAGGATATGACTAAACTCATCCACAAAAATCAGCAACATCATTGCCGGATGGAACGGTAGATGCACACTGAGAGCCGGAACGCAGGCGTAACGATTTGCTAAGCGCAGACGAATCGAGAATATTACATTGCGTTGCATCTCCAGGAAACTGGCAACTCAAGGGGTTACCGAGAAACCCTCGCGTGAATATATTCGTCAAGAGCAAATCTGGCGGCTTCTTGATTGAAGGTTTACCGCATCTGCAAGTGACCGACGTTCCCACTTCTTCGTATCCCAGCGTTCCAGCGGCCTTTGTGTTGGCCATTCCTGTCGTTTCCCCCCCAGCCTTTGTTCGGCTCCCTTGAGCAAGAATGCCTGTGTTGTTGTGTCAGGGCACACTCAGCATGGTTTGATCGCCATTGTTCCGTAAGCTTTTGCTTCCGAGAGCATGCTGCCGACTGTTGCCTGTATATGAGTCGACGCCATGGACAACACTAGTAGCCCATGTTCCTGGTGCATGGCCCGAAAGGGAGCTTTGGTACAACCGTCAATATTCACTATATATCTACGCGTAAAAATGAGCATTAGGCAGTGTTGGCTCGCTAGCCTGGTTACACTAGCTTGTTGTAACATGCGTTGACTGAAGGTGCTGCATCTACTTCTACTTAGATGCAGCCTCCCCTTCATGCGCCAAGTAAGTGTTTAAATGGTGTTTGCATTAGGGCGTATAATGCTAGTAGATGCACAAAACAGTGGCTAGTTCTGCTTGCTTGTGGGGCTGGCGTGCAGCATTACTGCAGCAGCAATGTGGGTTGCAGCATGTGGCAGGCCTACTCTCCTGAACAGCACCGGCCCTTTGGTTTTTTTGCCGGCAAAGCCTGGAATGTGACGGAAAACTGGGAAGGGGAGGTTCGGTGGCCCAGACCTCCCCTTCCCAGTTTCCCGTCACCTTACCATGTCATAAGACTCCCTCTATTACTGGAACTCACCAGCAGTTGTTACTGAGCAACTGAATCGTAGTTGGTGGCCCAAGTCGAGCCCAAGGCAACCATTTTGAACAGCCGCTGGTGAAGATTGGGAGAAGTCTAAGGAGAGTCAAAGGTACTCTAAGGGCCCAAAACCCATTTAATTGTTAGATCAAGGGCGGCTACTCACAGGTATGCTTGTAACCAGCCACAAGATTTTGAATCGCTGTGTCCATGATGTAGGAACTGGAGAGTATATCAACACTTGCCTTGGGCAGACTCCTCTTCCAAGTAAGTTGACCTCATATCATCTCACGATGGCTCACAGGCATGGCTGACGTCTCTTGTTACGAGGCAAGTGCCACTGAGCTAATTATTACTGTATTGCAGTTCAAACACTCGGCATTTCGAGGTTTATCATATATAAAGCAAATATAAATGGAAGCGTCTCGAAGGGGCAGGCGCTAGATTGAGTTTGAGTTGAGTTGTGTGTATATTACTGCGACTACCAGGGAGCCAGCAAGGCAGCAATTCACAATACGATACGATTGATTCAAATATTACAATGTCGCCGTCAACGGCCCCTAAACAAGTACGAAAGGTGAGCTGTCCGTCACACGGAGCACTGCCTGAGCACTGATACTAGGGACCTATTCTTCCTAATTAGTGAGGAAAGGGAAACCTAAGTGAGGGAGGAGATAAAGGAATGCCACAAGTTCTAGTATGGTAGACTAGCTACTTTTCAATGCCTATAGGAAAACTTTCATCCGCGTTCCTTAACCTCGAGTTCCTATGCAGTTTCTCATACAGTTTTTTTGTAATATCACTAAGTGGCTTGCGTTTGCCCTGAAGTGCAAATGACCCGGCTCAGCAGCCTGGGATAGAAATGACTTGCGACGTTTCCTTCGTTTGTCGTCCGCGTTCTACTAATTGTAGCTCGTTCATTGAGACAGTGAAAGCCCTAGGCGATTCCGCATACATGAAAATGTATAGAAGACGTCACTAAGTATAGAGGAACAAGCTCTGCAGCACCTTGTGCAGAGGGGACTTAGAATTATTTTATGAAGGCTACCTCCCTTTCAGCCGCAAGGAAACGAGTATAAGTGCACGGCAGTGCAGCCTATAGCTCTTCCTGCTTTGCGGCAAGCCTGCCTAGGAAGTCTAAGAGTGAATTTACTAAGGGAGGTCCGGTGTAAAGGATCCGCTTGTCTAGAGCTTGTAGACCTTCTGGATAGACAGCGATTGACGGAATCTTTTCTTTCATGTCAAAATCAATAATGTCATTGACGTGGGCGTTTACTTGACCAAAGAGCAGGCGGCCCTTCAACGCTTCTGCTGTGTTAAAGGCTTCAGCTGCCGCTTTCCATGCTTCAAGGTATATTTGACAATCTGAGCATTCGGGTTCGTAGTAGAGAACACCAAAATGTACCCGGTTCGCTCGCTGCAGTACGTTAAGGAACTGAAGATGGTTCAATTCCATAACCTGGCTTTCCTTCTCACTGTAGGTTAAGCGATTTGAACGGAAATGGAGCTCCGGTTTACCAGCACTCCATTCCTCAAGGAAAGAAAGCATGCTATGGTAGTTGAATGGCATTGACAAGGAATACTGGGAAAATGGGGAGAGCTCGCGAACCACCCCTGCTACCTTCTGGTAAGCTGAGGTGTTTGGCCGCTGATCTGTGAGAACTGCACCACCCCAAGTATGGCTGAAAGTGTCTTGGGACCTCGCGGCCTCTTTGAGAGTGCTCCTGGCTATGTGGAACGCTATGCGGTCACGGTATGCTTCATGGAACTCCATCAGGAGCCATGCAATGTCCTGCAAATTTTCAAAACGGCTAACGTAGACAGAAAGAAGAGCTCGTTCCCCGAGAAGCACGGGTGGAGGCTTGTCACCATAAAACACTTTCCGGTTTTCTGCTTCTAGCATCAGTGCTAAGATAGATTTAGGCTCCCACTGCGTGTCCTCCAAAGTGAGAAATTCTTCTTCTCCCACATCAAAGGGTAATTGTTTCCTGTAGACACGGAATTCTTCCCGCTCCGAAGGGTCTATATATTCTATGTTAAATAGCGTAAATCTAGAAGGGAGCTCCTCTGTGTTTTTTGACAGGCGTAATACGAGCGCAGCCCGAGGGCTCCCTTCGTGGACAGACGCGCGCACGACTGGACCAACGGCCGATCCTCGAAATGGTGCCATTCGAAAGGCACTTTGGCGTACTGATGCAGATTGAACTGTTTTGCCTTGATGCAACAGAACCCAATGGGCAATTTCATCAGCACTTACATTTATGCCCTCATATGTTGAGTGGGATGCGCTTCTTAGGTTGGCATCGCGGTAATATCGAAGACAGGGGACAGTTTTGATGCCTAACAACTTGGCTAGGTCTCTCTCCTGCTTAGTGTCCACATTCACTACCTTAAGCGCACCTCCAAGGTTCCGCACCATTATCTGTGCCAGCTCAGCCTCGCGAAGTGCTTCCTCAGAATATGGACACCCGGGACGTGTGAAAACAGCTAAAGTGGAGTCATCCATGGTTCTGCTGGAGTCGGGCCACTCGCTAGACAATTCCTCTGCATCACGAGTGGCCTTTTTGCGATGCAGCTCATCCCGGGTAATACTCTTCTCATGAAGTGCATTTACCGCCCTCGTATCCTTCTTCAACTTGCCGTTTATTGTGTCTTCTTCATCTTGAGGATTGTTGAGCTGCGTAGGACTGTTAAGCATTAGTTCTAAAACGGACCCAGTTGCTTCCCCCCGTTTGGTTAGCTCCGACAATGCGGGTACGAAGGTATCATTCTCTCTCAGAAATGGCGCACTATTGAAATGGCCTGGCGTAGAGGCTGCGGCGGTGTGGCCGCTCACCAGGGAATTGCATGAGTCATACAAAGTGCAAACAACCAACAGAATAATGCGTGTAAAAGAAAGCCCCGTGCCCAAAAAACGCTTTCGCCACCTCCTCGGACTTGGCTGGGCAAGGCTGGTCATTGACGGCAAGCGAAGGAAGTTTTTTCTCCAGCGGGGCACCATATCTAACGTGTTTTTCCAGCTCCCTAAAGCCGTACCGCAAACGTCTGAATGGAGCATCACTGCCACATGTGCAAAACGGTCGAGCAAGATAGCTCTGAACAAGTGGCCTAAGCTTCGTTTGTCAAGCGGTCCGCTCCGGCTAATGAAAGTGCAAACAGGATTTCCATCGGGCCCAACCATGCGCCTCACGCCAAACCACTGCCCATTCTTCGTACAACTGGCAGGGCCGCTGCAGCTGTTCGAATTAAGCTGTTCCAGGAACCACTGTTGCACATTTCGACTTGTCTGTAACTAGTGGCCCTTTCAACAGCCGCTCAGCTGGGGTGATCACTGAACGTGTGCCCCCCCGGAATTGGATAATCTTAAGCGTGCATCCATTGAGCTATCTTAAAGCAAGTAATAAACGTATAAACGCTCCGTTGCGTGTTTGGTTTGCCGTGTACAGCGTCAGGAATATTCTAGGCGTCAGATGTAGGCGGGTGCGATGGCAACGGGGTTCACTGAGCTGTCTCCACTCTCCATCGTCGCAATTAACCATCTTTCGCTAGCTCATTGAACGATAAAAATCCTGTAAAATTTATTTTCTGATAGTTCTTTGCATTTTTTCACATGGGAAATATTTCTATGTACCGCCGTTTACCGCGAACCAAGTATACCAGTCGAGGGTTGTCTCTGAGGCTGCAGAACTCGAGACACCAAACTTCAAATACGGTTCTACGTGTTGTACTGTTCAATCTGGCATATCCCATATTTATGCTATCAGCTCGTATTATGAACAAGGGGGCCTTTAGTTCGATCTGGCTAGGAAGGGCTAACAATTCGAATGAAACGCAACTATCATGTGTGGTGTTCCGCGCACTTGCCAAACTCGAGCTAGCTCCAGTGGAACCCTAACGATAATTTTCCTCTTGGCAGGATTAGTTTCATTAAGAAATGTTTAGCGGCGTTTGTTTGGAGGCTTTTCGTTCTTCTTAGCCGTTCGTTTTCCCTCCTTGTATCGACTACAAGATGACCCCACAGATCCCCCTTCCTCGATGCCAAGCAGTAAATGGGAATTAGATGAGACTTTCGGGAAGGCTGATAGGAAAATGCGGTTCATGACGGAAGAACAAGAGGCACATCCACTTATTGCTGACAAGTAAGTTTGCCAGGCAAGGCAGCAAGGTCAGCAAAAAACTGCTATGGAAAAGTGCGCTATGGGAGGCATTCCATCCTCATAAAGTGGAATAGCCCCAAGAGTTGAAGTGCTTTACTATGAACGCATGCAAACCTCTTGCGGACGACGATCTGTCGAGTGCTTCTTCCCTTGCTTGCGTTTTTAGATTACGATTCTCACATTACTAGTGTAAATGCTACAGCGCTTATGCACGTTTCCCTCGCATACAAAAGCAACACTTATAGGCTGTTTCTAGATTGAGACTATCGCCTGTCCAGCAGGCTGCTCAGTTCGGCAAGTGCGTGGAGAACATCATTCCTGGGACCGCCAAAACTGATCTGCGTTGGCAAAGCTCGGCTTAAAAAAGCTAGAGTTCCAGAGATACTGAGCGAACCGACAAATGCGGCGAATTCCCGCTGATATCGCTACCTGCATCACCACATTAGATCGGAAAAATGGTGATTGCATAACGATTTGCGAAACCATGCGCTCTATTGCTTTTACTTGGCAACGTTAGGAAGCATATAATTATTTAAGCGAGTTTCAGCTTCGTCCAGCACATGCACGGGCCGGATTCTCTGCGAGTCTGCATTCGAACTATTTCCTGTTCACTGATAACCCTGAAAAACGGTGCCCCTCTCACCAGTGTTTCCAGACTGAACGAACGCGTTTTGGGCGGCTTCACTCGTAGACTGCTCTTGGGACTTGGGCTGCTCTTCGAGTGCTGTTAAGCACTCACCTTCGGCCTGGTCCCCCAAAGCGGTTAGCTGGGTTGTAATGGCGCCTGTTGTAGTTTCCTCGTATTTGTCTACCCTTGCGACACTTTGCTGTGGTGAGTTTAACGGAGTATGGCGTGCCTTTTGGAGAACCTCTTCCAGTTTCCTTTGTTCTCGGTCGTTGAACCTGTTGGTGTATGCTCCTCTGTAGAGCAAGAAATAAGCCAGTGCTGGCGAGCCCGCGGCAGCTGCGAGGTGGAAGCAGGTGAGCCCAGCCTGAGTTTTTGCTCAAAGGTACAACGGGATAGGCATGCAGGCTGCCACACGACTACATCCACCTGTTTATGCGAAGGCTTTTTTATCACTCCATTGGCGTTGCCCTTTTCCACAAACAGTACACGAAGTAGGTGCTTTCCACCTCTTTTCGTAAACACTGTTGGGAGGCCTTGTACCTTATTCACTCGGTTTGTCTCGGCTCCTTTGCTCAGCAGCAACGCTACAATCTGGTTGCATGCACAAATGGTAAGCATAACCTAGTCTTAGTATTGCTAAATAATACTGGACAAGTGATAAAATAGCTACTCAGTCTTAAGCACATGTTGTTCCCATCGATAGCGCGAGCTAGAATCGTCTGCTTGCCTCTGTTCGTCGCGCGTATACTGCGAGAAACAAAGGGGTATCGCCAGCCTGAGCATTAATTTCGAAACATAGGAGGGACCCTTTTCGTGGGTTAGCGGCCTGCACGCTTGTAGACGAATCCATCTCCCAATTGTGCCCAGCGGCACCTCCGTCAGTGACATTCAAAATAGGCACCCTCCCATTAGCCACCATTTGCACTTGTTTAATTCTGACTGATGAAGGGTGGGGTACCTAAACGCCCTGCCTGTAGCACTGATTCTTGGATAACTCCGCAATCGAGCAAAAATGTGTTGCAGGAGAGAGTAGCATGCCAAGCTACATAAGGCCTCTGCTGGATGAAGAAACTTACATAGTCAGGTAGATCCAAACTTGCACCTCTTTCGATCAGCAACTCGGCTATCTGTTGTTGTCCGTGCAAAGCAGCTTCGTGCAGAGCCGTTGATCCACCAACATCTTGGTGATTTACGCTGGCCCCTCGATCCAAGAGGAGGCGCGTTACTGCTTCGTGACCGCGACAGGCAGCGTGCCACAAAGCCGTACGACAGTACTATGGGTCAAAAAAAGCATACACAGGTGTTACTGCAACATATTGCCCCACAGCTGACAGCCCTGCTTCTTCCGAAGCCCAACATTTTGCCAGTTACGTTAATAAACACTGATGAGGCTGCCCAGGAATCATTGAAAATTGTTCGATTTTTCTGCTTCTCGTTGTATTTGCAGACAGCCTAGCGTAATGCTCGTGCATAGCTCAACCTGAATGCCGCACTGGAGGCTCCGCAAAGTCCAGATTTGGGAGTAGTTTCATTAACTCCTTGCAGTCGCGGAACTTGCCGTCCCGAGCGGCAGCCACCAGCTTCCGTCCTGCTTCCTGTGCCCCCCAAATTTGCGCATGCTCGTTAGTGCGAATGCGTTTGCCATGTCACGAAAGTCTGTTTTACTGGCAATTAAAAGAGTAAACGCTAGTTCAGACGAAAAGGAAATACAACATTTTACACTGCATGCACTGCCTTTGACGCTGACGGCTCACAGTCATGCTGCCGGCTCAGAGGTTCGTCTTCAGACCAGTTCCTTCGAGAAAAATACCCCTGCGCGATCAGGCACGAAAGTTGATGTGAGAATGCAGGAAGCGCATCGAAAGCCCGAAAGTCTCTCAGTGACGGGCACACACACATGCATATTAGCCATAGTCCCTATGTTGTACTTAATATACACAAAGGTAATCGCTGGTGAATATGCCCCAGCGGACAGTGCGCTTGTCATGAATGACCTTCTGATCGCTACGCAACTTTGTACAGCTGTGGTTGTCTGGCGGCCTAAGAGAGAAATAACATGCACACGCTATTTGTCAGCATGTATGCAAACCTTGTTGGAACCGTGAGGACTACAGATATGCTGATTTGGTCTCCCTGCAGACCACAAGCAGGAGCTCCGTACTCCCCCAACTGAATTAGTCGGGTGCAGACAGCTAGAACTGAACGTCGCTTTTGTGGAAAGTGCAATCTTCATAAGTGTCTGCGAATGCTTTCGTGTGGGACTGAGCCTGCGCATCCGAGCCGAGCGTGTTGGCGAGCATGCCCTCCTCGTTCCACGTAGGGAGACGCTGTTATGCCTCGTATTAGAATTTAGCGGGCATTCACTTTCACAAATCAAATATAATCAGAAAGTATCTTGCAGTATGGCTGGGTCTAAATATGAATGTTTCTGGAACATGATTACAGGCTAGTTCCCAAAATGTGCTGGTCGGGGCTGCATACACCGGCCGCATGCAGCCAAAACGAGCATCGGAAGATGGCTTCCCCTTTAACAGCTCCAAATTGTCTAAATAACCCCCATTTCACCTTTCATGCTATTATAGTTATGCCGTTCCCCACTGGGGCAAAGGGCTCCCGTTAGATGAACACTGTACACTTGGGCGCAACTATTTGTGTGCTTTTCTTGTTAGCTCCTTATACTGCTCTCCTACGGCATCAGAAAGTGCTTTAGCACACGTATACAATCTTCAAAGGGCAGGCATGCCTCCCCTGCCCAGCAAATGTCGACTAGCGTGCGGTGTTGAGGGGACTGCGCCTATAGTATCCGTTTGACCCTATTGCTGGCATGCACTTTCCCAAGTTGATACGTGCATTTCTAATTGGCTGCAGCCTGGCTATTTGAGTCTCAAAGGCCGTGCTGCAAGTGTTGTTTAATGGTATGCACAATCATTAGCTTATGATTTACATAGGATCTTGTGTGTGCGTGCATACGGGGATGAGTCGTCACAGGGCGTGCACCAAGCTGCGCTGTAACACCGCGAATGTCGCCTTCCCTTCGCACTCTCCCCAAGCGCGCTTTGCCACGTACCCAGTAGGCTGCACACTGCAGAGAAAGTCAGCGGATCTAGGTTTACGCTCACCCTAGGCACTTTTACTGTCTTTCCCCAGTAAGGTGGAAGATTTACCTTGTTCTTGCTGGATCATAGTGGTTGAGAAGCCTACAAAAGCCAATCCCTGTAGCGCGACGTCTGAAGCACAACACTGGTTAACAATGAACATAAGCTTCCTCAAAAATCAAACTTGAGGTTCTCTCCCAAGAACCGATGTCAGGTGCAGCCTTTTCCCGCTTCGAGGCATGGAGATTGATGCTGGATTTGGCTCCTGCGTGGGACAGGTTACGCTTAGAGACATTCCCACATCGGAAAGAGGGCAGCCTCGGCAGCACTTTCATGTGAACTGCTCTTATCCCCCAAGGCGTCTACTAACAATACCCTCATCGTTTCTAGCGACAGAGAAATGGCGTGCCTCCATTAGGGAGCAACCGCATGCGTTCATCCACTCGTTTCAAAATGTACACCAGCAGGTGGAAGTGTTCCCCGTAACAGGTCCACACGATTTTTGCGGCTGCACGTAAGCGTGGGTACCTGTTTGCTGCAACACATCGAAACTTTCAACATTTATTTTTCCAAGCGCAAAATGCACATATGTATTTGTATCTATATATAAATATATATCTATATTGATATAGCTATATCTCTCTCTCCTTCGCTCTCCATCTCTGTCTGTATCCATCTCTCTCTCTCTCTCTCTTTCTCTCTCTCTCTGTATATATATATATATATATATATATATATATATATATATATATATATATATATATATATATATATACAGAGAGAGAGAGAAAGAGAGAGAGAGGGATATATATACTTATAGGGATATATAGATACATAGATATATAGATACATATATATATGGATATATAGATATATAGATATATAGATATATAGATATATAGATATATAGATATATAGATATATAGATATATAGATATATAGATATATATCTATATATCTATATAGATATATAGATATATACATATGCACATTTATACATATATACATGTATGCATATATACATATATACATATACAGATATATACATTTAGGCAGGGACCCTACCAAAGACATTAAGGCATTTTATATGGTTGTGCATGCAGGTGCAACAGTTCTTGCTAAACCAATCCCCCTTGCTGCCATGGTGGTTTCGGTGTGAATGGCTCATGAAAAAGCTCTCCCCAAAAGAGAAAAGGCAGTAACCTAGTGGGGCGTGGACAGGAATCTACAGGTGTACCGCGTGAAATAGTGCTGTATGTGAGAATCAAAGCAGCGCTTAACACCGCTTACGCTGTATAGTACCTATCGGTAGTGTGGCTATGGGTGGCAGTCCTGCCCGGCAAAAGGTAAGATGTGAAAACATGGACACCTGGAGAGTTAGCCATCCACAAACCTGGCTCATTTTACGAAATGGCACGCCTGCTTCTTTCCCAACAGGCAAGACTGCATAAGTAAGGATTGTGCGAACGCCTACGGAACCAAGAAATCGAATAACAGGAGAACACTGGAGGCCAACAGTTCCTGTAGAAAACCAGTTGAGCTGTCCTGGTGCTGCGGGGCATGCGCTGGACCACCTCGTCATGGCATACTCCTATACATGCCGTCGTTAACTCACTGCAATGCGTGTTTGAGCTGTTCAGAGGCCCTTCCTAGGTCTTAAACGACAGGATGCAGTCAAAACCTCCAACTATCGACAGCGCAAAACCCCACGGTTATCCTCTACGGTATGAAGCGTGGAATCAGTGCCCCAAGAACACGAGAGCGATGAGCCTCCAACGTTCTTCAGAGACGCTCTTGGAATGCAAAGGCAGATGAGTACACTCTTCTTCTGTCGTCTTATGAATACCGCGCTTAGAGGGTGTTCGACCACTTCAATAGCGCAGGACTAGCGGAATCGGGAGCAACTGAAAGGAATAGTTTTAAGCGATAAATTAGATAACCGGCAGGCTTTATCCCCACGACCAGTGCGTAGCAAAGCCACTTCCGGAACAGCTCCAGGCTGTGACCCCATTTACAGGCATAAAATGAGCTTAACCTCCATCCCCAAGTGGTAGCTACAGTCTGTATCCTTCACCAGCATCTTAGATTTTAAGGCGTTCACCCAAAAACACAAGAACCGAGGGTTTCTATGACCACATGGATATTACCTCAACGGTCGCTATTCATTATTAGGCTTCGCTGGAGTATTTTCAAATATTGCTATACAGCCCGCACTGTATGCAAATACCAGCATGCCTGAATTTCCCTATGTGAGTTTGCCGCCTCAACATGGGCTTGGAGAACCTCAGCCATATGCCAATCGGAACATTTCGTGCCACTGAAACGGGGCAGCTGAATCGTCCTGCACATGCAGGACGTGGTCTGGTATAAATGCCACGTGAATGTCACTGGACGCAGTGTCCGTCTCCTCTACCAGCAATTGCGCATTAGGGCTCGCTATGTTTCCACAGCGTCAGTCACAGAACAAGTGGGGTGGGCATAGCCCTCTAGGAAGTGACGTCCGCCCGTCCACACCCGTTCACAAACTCCTCAGGCTCCCATCGTGCAACGTAAGCTTCACCCCAGGGCTTGTTTGCCCTGTTGCCCCCACGACAAATCTTTCCATTGACACACAGCGGATTTCAGTAGGAAACGCGAACCTCCAATTTCGGCCTATGCTGCTTCCTGCTAGGCAAGCATATTGATACACCGGACAATATGCCCCGTCAGCAGCACGGCAACTTCATTGCGTGGGAAGGCATTGGTAACGTGGTGGGGAGAAGGGAAAAATCAAGGTATATGGCGAACGCTGAACCTTTTGCCCGAATCGTAAATCTCCGGAACGCCTTAAACAGAGTTTCCACCTCTTTGGTAGCGCCATACTGACCCACTCGGTCTGTAACCTGATTGCGCAAATTCACAGTCGTATATGCACGTACCGCTGTGTGTGAGGGCATGTCTGACGTAGCCTCGCACGCAGCCTGCGGATCCCTACCGCTTGCATACCACGCTATTCAAGTTTGCCTGTACCCGATCCCATATCCTTTCTCAAACAGGTGGTTTACTGCGGTTCTTGCCGCAGTAAACAACGGGCGGGACAAACGCTAGGGGATTACCTTCGATCTTGGTTGGTGTGGAGCCGTGGAAAATGTTGCACATACGTGCTTGATGCGCTTGGAAAAGATATTTGGGGAGGAGCGTACCTGCAAGCTTTGGTGAGCCCCAGCGTAGTGAATAACCTGTGATCACCCCTGCGGCGAAGGAAGTATCGTCGCTGTCGGGTGTCCGCAAGTGAAGCACCGGAACAATCGCCGCCTCGGCTTCGCGCAGAGCCTTTTGATTATTAAGTTGATCTAGGGAACAAACTTTAGGGAATTCCGTAGGAAGGTTGCTTTCAGCCAGAGGGTGTGGCAAGATGTGCTTTGCCGAGGATAGGCACAAAAGAACGCTCACTAAATCTCCTCATTAAGCCCTGTGATCCAATAGGGAGCAACATAACTAACGGATGATCATGCTTGCGTGCGTGATGGCCTGCATAGGCCCCTTATCACTTTGTAGCCAACGTTTGCAGCGTTTAGCGTGCAGATTAACGGCCCGGCATATTAGCCATCGGAGCGTGAGCACTCCGAACCACATGCACGTGAAGAGGCAAGCAGAGCATACCAATCCCGGCAATGCGCAATTTTTAAGAGTGCACATATAGTGTTGGCGTGCTCCTTTGGCATGCACATAAGCCTTCTTGTCTTACCCGGCATTGAAGATTATTAGTAGCAGCAACATCGGCATTAGTACTTTTCCCGACAACCATACACAGTATGCCGGAACTAGCCGATCCTTGAGTAAGGCCAATGGAGGACGGAGGTGCAAACACGCCAAAGGACACTCTCCAGTTATTTGTAGCCCAATGCACTGTCCTCCGTGCATTGGGCAGCCCTGAAAAATGCCGAGGGGGCAGAGCAGCCTACTGTACATGCAATGCATTGGGGAAGGGAACTGCTTGGAGCTTCCTGCTCAAACTATTGAAGTGTATTGCAGGTTTGCACCTTCCCGCATGACGTACCCTAATTTTAGTCCCGTTGTTGATTAGCCGGTTCGTGTGGGGCAAAATACTTTTAAAAACGTTTCCTTATCAGATCAACTGCACTTATACGGAGACGATAGTGGAAATATGCCCTGGGTAATGTAATACCTCACGAGCACGTACACCACCCCCGCACTAACGAATCCAGCGGTGTCGGCTGAAAGTGTGAGCGAGTCCAGCAACAGGCTGCATCTAGGTTCTTCACCGCCTTTGCTGCGCCCTTTTTATTCGTTCGCCTGCATCTTCCTAGGTGAGCAGGCTCTTACGCCACTAATTGATTTTCCGGAGCTATACATCTACATCTACTTCCAAATATGTAATTACGGGGACTTTGACCCTCGAACGAGACGCCACCTAAGCGTTAATCGTACTCTTGCCTGCAATGCTGCGACAGGTCCTTGCCTGCGCACTTTGGCCCGCCTGATAAAGGAAACCCAATCCCATGTTGGCGACCTACCTTGCCTTTAGCAAAATAACGTATTTAGTCCTATTCCTACTCATTTCCAGGGCTCTCGTTTCTACAAGAAAACGGCTCCCGCACTGGAGTCCACTCCAAATAACAAGCATATGCACGCCGCTCGATGAGGTCCGCAATTGTTTGCCTCTGAAAAGAAACGTCACCACCATCAGAGGGAGCAGGCTTTATAGCCAAGGCTGAAGGAACCTCTGAAAGATGCCTTCCGACAACTCAAGCGGATACAGTGATGTGGCTCAGCTCGAGGGGATCATAAGTACTATCCGAAGCAAATTAGGTGCAGGGGGATGTTAAACTGCATGCTGTGCGCACGGGCGATGGCCGGAGTGCACCATTTATTGGGCGTGCTAGCAAGGCATAGTTGGAAATCATTTGGCGTTCACCGACACCCTTTTAACTGTTAGTGGTTTGGGAGGCACCAAAAGGCAACGGCGTTCAAGCAATCCAGCGTAGATCCTAAGCCACCCAGCTGTGACAAACGGCGGATAGTTGAACGAGTCTACAAAAGAACGGAGCAATTGGAGTGCTGCCAAACGCATAGTTACCACGCATGCAACTGAATCAAACGATAAAATATGAAGATCCGTTCTGTCTAGTGGACAGAAGCTTTTGCGCGAGTGCGAACAATTTGAAGCCGCAGACGTCGAATTACCACAGATGGCTGACTGTTTAACTACCTCTAAGGAAAAAAGGCAAGCAGATTTCCCAGTAGATCGCCTTTCCCGCCAGCGGGCACCACTCGCCAGAAGGGAGGTAAGCCAGGAAGCAAGCAGAAGCAAATGCGCGCATACAACAATGCAGGCGTAGCGAAAGGAAAATGGTGGGCAAAGACAACATCCGCATTTTTGAAGGAGGATAACCCTGAGTAGCATACGCCTCAACAAAAATTCCAAATGTGTCGGTTTCGCGCTGCATGCTCGTCCCCCCTTGCTTCTCAGACCCACTTTGCAAAGGCTGTTGCCACTGTTACCGTTGTGGTGCTGCGAAGGGTGCATTCGCCATTGCAGCCTTTTAGCAAAAACGGGGCTTTTCGTTCGTCCTGCCAAACTTCATTTGCTAAGGTCTACGCTTGCCATATGGAATGCAGATCTGTATTCGAGTCCCATGCTTTCTGACGAGCGACGGTTACTGTGTTCGCTTCATCCATGTTACCGCCGCCTTATACATTGGTTTAAGAGGGGTTTATCCTGTGGCCACAAGTTAGAATTGATGCGTTCCTCGTACTATTGGCCTGCGGTGGAGCATGGCCGGTGGCTCGCTTGTGGCTTCCTTAGGTGAGAGCTTGCGCGTTCTACCTCAGTTCAGCGAACTCATCGTTCCCGAGGACGCGTGAGCGTCACCCACCGATGATGCAGAAAGTATGTGAACGTGTCTCCGACAAACATTATTTTCGTTACCTTGTTCACAGGAATTATCTCCATATGGACCGAACTCTGCTAATACCAGCTCGAACGAGAGCCGTCTTCCGCACTGGAATCGCCTTTAAAAAGCGCTCACGGAAGGATGAGGGTAAACAGTTCTCTCACCTGTTTGTTGGTGTCATTAGCAGCCTTGCTAATTTTATTTTGCTGACCTAGTTTG